>VYZV01012496.1:148287-158584 GCA_013401275.1 Pandion haliaetus | reverse complement strand
GGGCCTCCGCTGTGGCAGCCGCGGGGGAAGGGGGGCCTCGGCCGGGGAGCTGCGCGGGGACGGGGGTGGCCGCCGAGCTACGGCCGCGGGGCGAGCAGCTCCTCCTGGGTGCCGTGGCCGGCCTCCAGCCCGGCGCGGGGTTTTCCTGGGCTCGGGAAGCGGTGGTGGTCTGGAGCCGGGGGCTCTTCCCTCGGCAGCGTGGCTGCCTTTTATGTAACACTTTGCGGTGTCACTGGGCCGAGCCCCAGCGCGTCTGTGTAGCCAGATCGTCTATTTACTCAGTCATCCTGCTCAAAACCCGGCCGAGGGGGTCGGATGGCATCGACATGCTGCGTAGCTGGGGCTTTGGCTCCTTGAATTTACACAAAATAGACATTCACAGACTTGTAGGACTTGGGGAATCGCACTGATGTTTTTCTCGCTCGCTATTGGAGGCTGTTCTCCCTACCCACCCAGCGGAGAACTGATTATTCCTTTTCTTGCCTGGTTAGTAAACACTGATGTCATTCCCCTCTTGTGTAATCATTTTTGTCTTCTGCTTGTGTACATTGGTCTTCAGATTGTGTATGTGGGGAGGGGGAGAGTGAGTCTGAGTCTTTCTCAGTAACTTCACAGTGAAAACAAAGGAGAAACTACAGCGCTTGTGTAGGGATTGTTCATGGTGGCACTGCAGGATTGTGTATTCTAGTTCTCTGAAAAGTGTACTTTAAATTGTTGGATATATGTAGAAGCAGATCCCTGCTGGGTTCAGACAGCAGTGTTTTAGATCAAGGCATGGGACAGGTCAAATCTCATCAGTACTTACATTTCTGTTTTTTCCTAGGTCATGGTAAAAATCACAAAGATGCTGCCTCGGTCAGGGCTACACACCCTATACCTGCAGCCTGTGGCATTTATTACTTTGAAGTGAAGATCGTCAGTAAAGGTAGAGATGGGTAAGTGTCTTAATTCCAGTTCAGTGGTTGGTGACACGTATTTAGCAGTTCTGCTGTACTCCGACCTCCTTTCCGGAAGGTTTAGAGGTCCCATGGCTGCTGGGTGTAACAGGCTGGTACATCATGAGGAGATTATATTCTCTTGGTTAAGAGATGTAAATGTGGTAGAATGCACTGGAAGCAGAGGCACTTACACAGCTGCTTTCTGTGCTGTTTGGTGTGGGCAGCTTTAAGAATTGAGGAAACTTTGGTCTCTGGTGCAGTTTTCATTAAAACAATGTTTCCTCTTGCTAGCTAGGTCTGGTCACTCAGATTTCTGGAATTACGATGCCTCAGAAGTGGAGTGAAATAGAAGGGAGGAACCTTGAACTTAATTTTGGACTGTTAGAGAGATGTCTGCATCATGAAGAGTAGTCATAGCAGTACTTGAGCACTGGAAGGAGAACTTCTGAGACTTTTTTAGAAACCCCATATGCATGATCAAGGAAAAGATGTTCAAAGAGAGGGAAATGAGATTGTGAATATAAGCTGGAATCTGCGCTGCTTCTGTCATCTCTAGTCTAGGACCTGAATTTGGACTCAAGTCATTATCTCAGGATAGATTGCACTGCAGGGTATCATGACAGATAACAACTGTGAAAGCTTGGGAGGCTGTGCTGGAACCAGAATGCTAAATATGAGAATGTTTTTCCCCTCCAAATCATGTTTTTTGTGGTAATATTTAATATTGTAGGCTGTTGTTGAGACTGCATTTGCCCTATCAGTCTATACTACTTTGAACAGTAACAAGTGGAAGAACTGCAAAAGCAGCAAATCCTATTGGTAGCATTAGGAGCAGCCATCCCTTACTAGGTGGCACCTTAGTGAACTGGACTGGCAGTGGATTTTGGATCTCAACCAGTCTTACAGTCACTGTGTTGGGCAGTATTTTGATCCAAGATGTAGCTGAACCAGGATGTATGTGGAGTTCCTTTAAAGCAATATTCAGGATGTTGGGAAACGTGGGGAAATAATAAAGGGGCATTTCTAACAAGGTCTGGGTTTTTACTGCTAGTGTAGATTTAATTTTTAATAATTTCAAAGGTATCGGCCTGGTGAGTGTGTATGTGTTTGGCATTTTTCATTGCTAAAGGACGAATGTTGCAGATATAACTATCCAGAATGGAAAGCCACACAGGAGAAGACATTGAGTGTTATTAATTAATCCAATCCTTCAAGAATAACATTTGAACTCTGGCTGGTTTAGGGGTCTTACGGAAGGGCAGCAAACATTCCTACTAAAAACCAAATTTAAGTTGTAACTTCTTACTGTTGAAATTTTTTGCTGTCATTGAATTGGATGTGGCCTATTTGTAAAGAGACTTGCAAAGGATCTTGAATTCTGCTGCATTTAGGTCTGTAATAATTATTAGGTTATCTGTGCAGAGGTGGATGCTGGGCTGAGCACTTTACCAATGCAGGGAAAAGACGATCTTTATTCTTTCACTTCACTGACTTGGCGATTAACTGCTTGTCTGTTTTGAAACCCCGCATTGATTGGTTTATGTAACTGCTAAAATTGAAATAATTTACAGTTAGCTTCAAGACAGTTTTCCAAAGAAATCACATTACAAAAGGTCACTGAACAGCACTTAATCCTTACTGCATTCTGGATCAATCTTAGAGGGAGATAATGGAATTTGCTGCTTGTTTCCCAATATGAGAGTTTTCTATATTAATAGTCCATTGTTGTTTTTACTGTATTCTGTAATTACAATTACTGTCCAGGAGTACTTTGAAAGATACAGAATCGTGTGTATTAACTCTATAGCAATACGCACATGAGATGTTGATAGCTATGATCCGAAGGCAGGGCAGCGGTGAGTCTTTGAGAGCTTGTCTGATGTCTCAGCCATTGCTGTGTCTTGTTTTAGTTTTGCTGGTAGAGAGCGCTCCAATTTTTATCTTGCACACTGTAGTGCTGGGGATTTGTAATTGTGAATTTATGTTGTAGCTTCTGGCTGTCTGTCACTTAAGAAGGTAGGCTTGTGTGTCTCATCTTTAATAGTTTGAAGTCTGCCCGTTGGACGCTCGGTATGTTCAAATAGTGAACTGTGGCAGAGACTTCTCTTCTTAGGAAGCTCTCCAGGGTTTACTACACCATGGTGGCTTCAGTTTAAAGGAACAAGAGTTCAGAAATCTAAAGAAGGGATTGGAGGGAATGGAAGGAAGTTTTCAAGTGGCATAAGTGGTAAAGCATGTCCCTAGGAACTCAGCTGGAAGCCCTTTAGCAAGGGGAGAGGTAGAGGAATCTTTCTAAGCTCATTTCCAGAATGGGTACTTCAGGTGTAAAGTCTCTGCTCTGTAGCTTGTTATTTTATTTATGCTGTATGGAGTAGTGAGGTAAGGACAGCATGATGTTATTCACTGTGTCTCTCTTGCTGGAATTTGTAATGGCTTTTCACATTTAGGTTTAAAATGTGAGCGATTGGGTTTCAAAACAAGGTTTACTCAAGAAATACTTTGGTGGAATGAATTTCAGGAAGTGTGCTTTGAGGAGTTCTGATTGATTTTTGTTCCATAGCTCAAAGCTATCAACTTTCTGTGCCAATAATTGTTAGTCTCGTGCTCTACACTCTGGTTAGATGCTGACAGTTGCTAATAAACAAGAGAAACTAAGGCTGCATGTAAGAAATGGGATAGAAGCTCCCAGTGGGTTTTACTGGAGCTGTAAGAATCCTGAAGCTCACATGATGACTTTTTGCAGCCTGACAAGAGATGTTGACTGTCTGTGATACGCTGTGATAAGAGGGTCCTTGAATTGGCATCAGGCAGTGCCAGTTCTGGACTGGTGGTGTCACCGTGACAGAGAAACCTGAGCTGTAGAGACAACTGAGGTGTCAGTACCACCTTTTTAACTTCTCCTTTCTGGTACTTTCATGGGGCTAAGGTGATTTAAATCCAGTATGCTGTGGTTCTCTCCTTTGTTTTCTCCCACCACATTGTATCCTAGCAGTAAAAACACACACCCTCACCTCCCCCCATTTTTCAGGCAGATTATCTCTCTGCCCAGTTTTGCAAACCCCAGTGCCAGTGCAAGGGAAGAGGGAGGGGCTGCAGCAGCACAGGCACAAGTTGCTTTAGACTACCACGGCACTGCCCCAGTAGCTGGCAGAAAAGCTTCCTCTTTTGCATTGTCTTTCTCCCCTGCCCTTTAATGCACCTGCTCCATAAAGGTGCTTTTGTTAAAGAAGCAGATGAAATGATTTATGAAAACTCTCCTGTTACCATTGCCAGACTTTTCTGCCTCGGCATCAGTAAAATCTAGCTTAGCTTACTGGCGGGTATTTCAAAGCAAGCACAGCATGCAAAAAGTCCATTTGGTGCACTTAAGAAACTTTTATCAGCTTTTCTTAGCTTTGCATCTCCCACTGCTCATGCACTGAGATATAACCACAGTCCTTTGGGTTAAAGAAAGATGACTGAGACTTAATTTTTAGCTGAATGGTGGTCATTTCTCATTCTGGTGGTTTTAGTCTTTATTGGTAAGAGGTCATGTTTATTTACTGGGTTTGTTTTTTGTTTGGTGGGGGTTTTTTGTGTTCATTTTGTTTGTTTTTCTGGGAGGGGGGAGGCTGCCAGGCTACCATTGAAAAATCGTCTTGACAAGGAGGTTAGGTAACACAACAAATCAGATCTGTCAGTAGATTGATCTGTTTGGGGAGATGGCTCTTATGCTCAGAGAGTAGAGGAGGATTTAGTTTACAGTCTCTAGTTCCAGTCCTCTTTTCACCTCCTTGTCTGCACTGAACACCCAGGGAGTGGTTCCACAACACTTTAAGATGATATAAGTCAGGACTGGGATTCTGCCCTTCCATTTGCCATGTTTCTGTGCCTTCCCTCTTGCTGGCAGTCTGTTACCTGGTCCTATGGTGAGCTGGTTCAAGGAGATAACTGGTTGAAAGCTGGCCACATCAAAATAATTATGATGATTTAATCTATTGATTTCACTGTCAGCAATTGCNAATTCAGGACTACTTTTCAGGGTTCTGCTCCCAGATGTGGGTTGAAGGTGAGTCAATAAAGGGATGGACTGAGCTGGGAGAGGGAAGGGTAGGATTGCAGCAATCCTCATTTAGTTCCATTCAAAGTGTTGTTGAACAGTTTTGTCTTAAGACTTGCTGGGTGCTTAATTCCGGAGCCATTGTGTGCGTGTCTCCTGAGTGTTGTCAACTGGAAAAAAAGGACAAGAGGCAATGGGTCACAAGTTGTGGCAAGGGAAATGCCAGCTGGAAAGAATTTTGCTTGTGAGAATGGTTAAGCACCAAGACAGGATGCCTGGAGAGGCTGTGGTATCTCCATCTTCAAATTTGCCTGGGCAAGGCCCCAGACTGCCTGATAAAACTTTCAGAGTTACTTACGCTTTGGGCAGAAGGATGAAGAAGGAAGGTCCCAAGGTCCCTTCCAGTCCAGACCTCTTCGTGATTCTGTGGATGGCTTGCTTCCAGCATTCCTCACATGAGCAGACTGGCAGAAGTGTATGTGACTCTTCTGTTCCTGAGCTGCCACAAATAACTCCTGCTTTTATCACAGTGGTGTTTATAACAGTTCAACCTTAACTATATTTGAAGCACTGAACTCTTATCCTCTCTCTCTCATTCAGATACATGTTTCTGTTCGCTGTTGATATGTCAGCACATCTCACAGCTTCTCTCTCCCCATTAGATGAACTCTGCTTGGTAAACAGGAACAGTGTAAGACTCATCAGGGTAGGGCAGTCAACCCATAACTTACAGGCTATTGTGACTCAGGAGGACAGTTCATCTTTGTTGTCCTCTTTATGCTGGGGCAAGGTGAATTGTCTCATGGGTGGCAGTGCTTGTTCCTGACCACCATTTTGGTTTTTGACCTGTTTTACCTCCCCCAGCCATGCGTTGGGTTGTGATGGAGTGTGACTGGGGTGGGCATCCCAGAGGCTGACCCTGATTGTGCATGGGTTCCTGATTGCAGCAAAAGTCACCAGTCCTGCAGCCTCTTCTCCATTTCTGAGTTGCTCCTGGGAAAGACAGTCTGGCAGCCTATGGATTGCCTTTGCAATGGCAGTTTGCTGTCGACAGCTGTCTTTTGTGGTAATTATTTGGTTTTGGGTAGCGGCTTACTGATGGATACTTCGGCATGTTGGCATTCTGCAGCGAGTCTCACCTCTCCGGTAGTGGCAGAGCCTGCAGCCTGTCCATGGTGGCTCTGTGTGCTCTGTGCAAACAGAGCAAGCGTGGTCTGTGGGCAGAGGAGGTGCCAAGTGGCACAGCCCTCTGTGCCAGGGGCGCCGGGTAGTTTCACGAGGACTTCGACTCGAATGAGTTGGATCATGTTAACTGTCTTTTTGCTGGATCAGTCCTTGATACAGTGCTTTCTGTGCATTAAGTGGGGAAGAGGAGACTCAGAGGGGCAGAAGAGAGAGGGTGAGAAAACATGTGTGTGTTGGTATCCTTCTTCCAGCACTGTTTCACAGTTGCTTTGAGATGTGCAGCCTGTTGTCCAGAGATGTTGGTCAGCACTCGCTTAGGTCACGGGCATTTTTCTGAGAGAGGGAGGAGAGTACTCTGAGGAAAGCGGCCAAAGAGCTTTATTTAAAATCTTCCTTTAGTTTTCATATGCAAGTGCATCGTATCCCAGACTTAAAAATAGCTTAGTTTCTCTCTGACTGAAAAAGAAAAATAAAGGTCAGATGTATTGGTTGTTTAGCAGCCTTTACATTAGTAAGAAATAATCTACCCCTCTCTTCCTTGCTTACGTTTCTTCTTGCCAACTTTCCATTTCTATTCAGCATATGGTGAGTGTGATTGCTCTTTGAAAAGCCTTTCACTCGTGTGCTTTAATGGTTTCCAGATGCTGATAGAAGGCCTGTCCATGAAGCGCTCTGACGTAGGTGGCTTTAATGGCATGCTTGTCTGTGTGCATCCATGGGCTGGTTATACTGCGGACACCTTATGATGTCATGCGTATCTGAATGTGGCTGTAGGGAAGGCTAAGGGGTATTCTGTGGGAACTGAGGATTTCTAGTGTCTGTGCATGCTGTGTGATCCCTGATTTGTATCTGATAAGCCTGTAAATAATTTATTTCCTCCCCCTTTTTATTTTTTCCATCCTGGTTTCCAAGAATCCAGAAGCAGCACAGAGAGGGGGTTGTTCTGTTTGCAGGTATGTCTGCTTACTTGAATTTATGCTGCTCTGCAGACATTCATTTAAACAAACCAATACATAAATAAATCCCCCGAAGTAGATTCAGTAAACAGTTCTCGCCCTGTTCCCGTTTGCAGACAGTCACTTTGGTGCTAGGAAGTGAGACACTCTCATTTTCTGTGGAGTTTCACATCAGTTGATGACATCTCATATGAGTTGTTATTTTTTTGTTTTGTTCTGCTAAACTCTTGCAAACGGGAGTAGTAATGAGAGCAGCTTTTTCAGTGTAAAGCAAGTTGTGAGATTGGAATATCTGAATTGCCGTTGATAACTGGGTTTTTTAATTGCTTTTTTTAAAAAAAATCAATGAAATAGAAAGTGAAATTCAGTGCTTTATAGCAATATCATGGGCCCATCCATTGTAATGGTAGAATATAAATTTCTTATTAAAATAATTTGTGAAATTAGGAAACAAAATGGAAGTAGTGATGGTGATGTGTGATTTTTTTCACTTGTGATGTGTGCGTTTAGGTGTGTCTGAAATCTGTTATCTGCTAGATTTCAGGCTGTGATAACTTCTTTCTTTCTGTGAATTTTTCTTTTTTTTTTTTTTCCTTTGTCCAGTTAGAGTTGTGAGATTTCTGCACAGTAAAGAAGAAAAAATTTCAGGAAAAGGTGTTTTGTTTTTTGGTTTTTTTTTTTTCTTTCTCCTCCCCCTGCTATTTCTGAATATCTCTTATAGAAAAGGCAGGAACATGGCAAAAGTAAACTCTAGCAAAATCAACTGCACATCTTTAGAATATGTGTAAAACATTATTATGCTTCAGTTCTTCAGAATATGTTTACAGTTAATAAATCATAGAATAATGGGAACTTATTTAAATGTTCTAGGCTTATAGATCTAAGCAATTCTCTGTTTAATAATTAAATTCTACAAGTTGCGTAACTTTTATAGAGGGGAAACTTTTTTCCTTCACTTATGAAGCTCAGAGATGATGAACTGCTAAAGAATTTATCATCTGCTGTGAAGCCTGACTCTTTCTTCAGCTCTGCCACTGGCCCTGTAAAGCTAAATTGTGTTAACTTCGTTATATTGACTGCACTGCCAGATTCATTTTCTTAACTGCTTTTCTAGGGATGGGGTCTGCATTGTACCTGTGGTGTAAGATTGGCTCTCTTGTTTATACACAACAATTTCAATCCTAGAGATACAATCTTCCTTCTTGTTTACAAGTTCTTTGTATTGATGCTCTCCACGTTTAGCCTTTGTTCGTTGTTGTGGACATGTCAGCATGTAAAGATCTGTGAATTCAGTGTGTGTTGCTCTCCCAGTGCTCACCCTAACTCTGGCTGTCACTGTTTTAAAGAGAAAGTATTCTTATTTCATAAATACATCTACCAAAACTTTCCATGTGTTACTTTTTCTGTAATATGTTTTCCCATAATTAAGAAAAAATCTTATGTAAATATTGCAGTTCTTTCTTTCTATAATTTCATGAAAACTTGTATTAGCAGGTAAATCCTCCTTTCATAAGAGTTGTTACCATCCATTTCGTGATCGAAGCCTAAAACAGAGCAAATTAGCCTATAAGGATGGGAGAATACCTCTTAAGAGAACCAGCTACCTGGCAGCAGAGTGTTTTCTGATTTGGGTATTGCATTTATATTGTTCACCCTGTTTTTTAGTGGAGAAAACAGGAACTCAAGCTGCTGTTTGAAGCTGACTGTCTGTTATGATGGACTGAAATGCAAGATTAGTCTTCAGCATGAAACTTGTAGTCTTTATATGACTTGCCATCTTTTGGATGCCTTTCTGTTAGATATTTGTGGTACCTGTAGTGTTTTCTTTACTGTTTTCTAGGCTTTGTTCATGCCAGGAAAAAAGGCCTGTTGCTTAGACTGGCAGTCAAACAATCTCAAGTCCATTCAGATGTGGAAACCTGTTTAACTTCCCTAATATATTGGATAAAAATTTTCAGCAGCTCTGAACGGTGCATTTGGAAGTAAGGTTTATTAATCAGCAGGACAAAGTGAACAAAAATTCTACTTCCTCAATTGGGTGTAACCAGAATCAATAATCAGAGAATTAGTACCAGTAATGCTTCATGCTGTTCCCAGACTGAATGCACTATTTGCCACTGACATGGTTTATGTGAACTTTGTTGAATACTAGCTGACTTGGAGAACAAGTCAGCTGTCAAGAGTGAAAAATCTAAAGTTGGAAAACTAAGTTGGTGGGACACCTTAGCTTCAGACACAGTTGGTTTCAACCACAGTCTATTGCAGGGTTTGGGGTCCTGTTGGATGTGATGGTGCTTGGGGTGACAGATGGAGAAGTTGGTTATTCTGGCCAGATCCTAGCGGTGATTTTAGCCTGGTGAGGCTTGTGTTACACCTTTTCTTTCTTAAATATTGCTCAAGTCAAGTCTTCATCTCTGATCTGTATTTTCTGCCTTTCAGTATTCCTACATATATTGCTAATCTACATCATCAGTCTTCTCCCTTCCTGAAGGTAATACAGAAAAGGGACAGATTTGACGTGTCCTACAGCTGACAGATACCAGTTGAATGTGATCCTAAAATTGGAAGCGAGCTGGGAATCTGATACGTTGGTCTAGCGAAAATAGTTTTTTATTCTTCCTGTAGTTTTGTCAGTATTTACTCATAAGCAGACTGAGATTCTGCTCACTCACCTTCTTTTCCATGCTCTTTGGCTTTTAGAGCTTCTCTGCCTTTCTAAGGGCTGATGTGCAGTGGACTCCTCCATGCCTCAGGATACTTGTAGTTGTTTTTAATGAGCTCTTAAGAATTTTATTTTCTTGCCTTTATCTACTTCTTTTCAGCTTTGCATTATTTGTCTTTACTGACCTCTGCTTGGGGAATTGGGATCCTTTCTGGAGCCTGTCAGGGCTATTTCTAAAGCACTGTTACAGCAGCACAACATCCACGAATAAAACTAGAACTGCTTCCACTTTATAGAGGTTCATTCTATTCCATTATGAAGTAGTCCCAAAACATTTATTGTTAGACTGAGGAGTCAGAGACAGTTGGAATCCAGTATTTTATGTACCATAGGTAATTTTTTTAAACTGCTGTCACTTGTTTTTTCACTGCCTTAAAATAACATGCCCCTTCCCCCACCATAACTGTGACAATGTTGTTTCAGGTGGTATATTGATATGGGTTATCATTTCTCACCA
>VYZV01012496.1:137355-148167 GCA_013401275.1 Pandion haliaetus | reverse complement strand
TGCAGGATGCAGTAAGTCTTTGAGTCATGAACTTGCCTCTGGAAGGGAGGAACATCCCTTTTTTAACTCGCAGCTCAGCTGGGTTGCTTGGTCTTGGCTCAGCCATGTAATAAAATGCCAATCCCAGGAATTTCTACCACGTGTTAGTGATACTGTTAGTTCACTAACTGAGCAGGGAACGACTGCTTTACTGGAAGTCATGGCCTACAAAACATACTATTTAACATCTCTGTTTTAACTCTTTAAGTTTGAGCCTTGGTGTACCTTGGCATATATAGTAAAGCATGCTCTAAGGAGAGACTACTGTGTCAGGGTGTTACCGGCACAGTAATGAAGAGTTCTAGGCTTGTGGCCATTAGTTAGCCAACCAGTGCTAAACCAATGTATTTTTCCTCCCTTGTTTCCTCACCTTGCAGATGGCATGAATTTTGTCTGCCTTCTAGGTAAACTTCACGGGTACTTGGAAGAGGAGTGGCATGGATCGTTTCACCATCCTGACTTGGTACCTTTCAACAGGTTAAGAAATAAATAAAGGGAAACCATAGTATCTTTCTTTTAATGGCAGAGCCTTAATAAATCTGCTCTGCTAATTGTCAGAACTAGCATTTGAGAAGAGTACTTTTTTTGAGTTTCTTGGAGAAAGTCTTGTAGCTTTTTGGGTAAAGAAATGTCTCCTTTGTTTAAAGTATACTGCCCTGGTCCAGTTATGACCATGGACTAATTGCTTTCTCCCTCCTTCTGCCCCACCCTTATTTATTTCGCATATAGCAATGCCTCCCGAGTGCTGGGTGCTTTCCAGGCATTCAAAGGGAGATGTTCTTTGCTCCTGGGATTCTTAAAACTGACAAATATAAAGTACGGGTATACATGAGTTCTGTTGCTGTCCTCCTCTGTTCTACCCAATGAGTTCTTCATTCCTGCACTCAAAAAGGCAAATAGATGCAAGTGCTGGAATTTCAGCATTAGCTACTTGCTGTCAAAGGGCAGGTCTGTTCTTAAGTTTTTCTGCTGGGTTCATGAGGATTTTTGTGGGTTGCTCATACAAAGTAGGTTTACACTAGCCAAAACACTTTTCTTATGTTGGCTTTTTGGCAAGCTGTCTGGGTATCATTTTTGTTCTGAAGAAATGTCTTTTGACTTGAAGAATTGCTTGTCACATGGGTGGATTCCCCTTCTGGGGACAAACCAAATGCAGCCATCAGTGTACGCCTCTACATGTATGACTGTATAATACTTAAAACAGACTCTTGAAGAAATCCCTTTGTTTGAATTTAGGTTAGTCAAATATTGTTGCTCCTGTGAAATAACTTTTCTTGTAGCTTTTTGGGTAATTTCTGCCCAGTGACAATATATAATGCTTCCTGGCTAGAGTCAGTGCATCTGAGATGTTTTGTATCTTTAAGAGTTAGATTTTAATTTAGAAGTACAGTTAGCATTTTGGCTCTTTCCATCTCTGTTCCAGGGAAAGTCTTTTATTGGCAGAAGCAAAAAAGTAAAATATATTTTTTTTAAGTATACAAATTTAAATTGCAACATTGAAAATACCTGCATTTCAGATTCTACCACACAAGTTCTCTTAGGAGCCAGAAGGGAATGCTGTCCCATTTCAACATCACTGTGCTGGAGTAGCATACATGCTGATGTTTACTGCTGAAGTACTTGGGAAGTGGGGGAGGGAACCAAAAAGCTTTGTCTCTTTGAACTTAATCTTACCATGGTCACGGTGCTCTGAGATCTAGAGAGGAAAAATATTGGCAGTCCTGCTGGTTGTGTGCTGTGCAGAGGCATGTGTGGAGCCAGCATCTTTTGGCACGAGGACTTGCTACCAAGGTCCTTCATTCATCTGCTGTGGCAAAGGAGAGCCAGTGCATGGTTAAAAGAGGCAGAGCTGATGTTGTGGCTGGTGGTAAGTGTGGCTGATTCAGTCTATTCAAATTTTAAAAAGCAACCAGTATTGACAGGGCAGGGCTGAGGTGCAGTAGAAGTCTGGAAGAATTTGGTACTATGGTAACTGCCAAGGCTGCTGGTAAGTGGAAACAAGACTGTTCTTCTGATTGAATCACTAGCATGTGTCTGTGTTTATATTTGTCTGTCTGCTTTATTTGGAATTGATCTACTGATGCAGCATTTTTGAAGCTTCTGATTGGGTGTGGGGGGCAGTTCCAAGTATTCAATGTTCACTACTGAGAAGATGGTTTTAGGACGTCACTTTTGCCTGGCTTTAGTTAAGGTATATGTCTTCTGTACGGTGGATAATGGATTTAAATGTATCAGTACCCAAAACCCTAAAAAAAAGATTTATTCCCCTCCCCAGTTTGAAAGTGGGTGCTAACACTTCCGTGCATTCTCTTGTAAGAGGCTCTTTGAATCCCTCAAAAAGGGACCCCAGTTGATGGATACCCCATATGGAGTCTTTCCACACCTAAAAAATCCAAAACCAGGGATGATACAGGCAGGCAGACTCTACAGACATTTATGTTGAATGATACTGAATGTTATAATTTGTTCATTTAAAAAAACCAAGCAGCCAGCTGTGCTTGATGATGCCCATAAATACTGTTTAACTAGTTTTGAGTTTCTTGTATATACAAAACTGGTTTGGAGCATGTGGAATCAAGGAAGTGAGAAGCTGTTCTGCACCAAGAAGTTCAGAAAGCAGCTGATGGTTTTGGTGGTGGTGGAGTTGAAGATGAATTTTTTTTTCCCCTCTATTTTCAAGAGAATAGAGTGATTTTTAGTCTAAGACTTTGTAGGTCTCAAAGCTCATTTCATCCATTGCTTCTGATATGTTAATCAGCAGTAGATGGGGGAAAAGCAAAGTAGCTAGCATCTTCTAAAACAATAACCAGTAATTAAGTATGTGACAATTTGAAGTTCTGGGTGTAAGCTATAGGTTGTGGAGTTGAAACCCAGCATGGTGAGAGCCTTATTTTATTTTAGGTTGTCTGCAGATTCTGTGTACAGTTCTACAGTCATTATGGTCTTATTTTTAAAGTTTGTCTTAAGCTTTAAATGGGAGCATAAGTTGAAGAGCAAAATTCTGTGAACCGGGCAGGGTTGTGGTCATGTTTTGGGTTTTTTTTTTTTCCTGTTTTTTGTTTTTTTTCAGTGACATTTCCATGCTGGTGTGTATCTCTATTAAAGTGTAATCTTAAATTTAGAATTTCTGGGTTTGTAGTACTTGCTTTTTATAAAAATACAAGCTTCTAGCCCTAATTTAAAGCTGTGTTCTTTCAAAATGGAAAGATATTATTGTATGATTTTTTTTTTTGCCCTTGGTTATATGCATGGGATTTGCTGCAGTACACAAAAGAGGGAGGATGAATCTGCATAGACTATAATAAAGTTAAGCAGGATAAGCTGAAGTGGGAGATGACCTATTTTATCCAAGTTCAACACTTATTTCTTGTAATTTCCAACAGTTTGCTCAGTATTGCCCCCCTTATGGTGGCAATACAATGCAATGACCCAACAAAGGATGGGGACAGATGGGAAGCCATCAAAATGCTGCAGCCATGATTCTGATGAAGCTGTGTGCCAAGGTTGTGTGCAGAAGTGGTGTCCGCTCTCTCTGTTAAATTCCAGGTGTGCTAATGTCAACAGCAGCAGCAGTAGAGGCAGAGAAACAGGCAAACACCGTCAGGCAGTAAGGAGGGACGGAGTTGGCCAATAGCCCTGTGCCAGTGGAGCTGTGCGGTGTGATACTGAAACTAAGGAAGCTTGACAAAGCTGCGCTAGAGGAGACAAAGTGGCCACAGTTTTACAGTGTTTCACCTTTAGCCCAACCAAATAGATCAGGGCATAAGAAACATTCTCTGTGCTAAGAGGCATGTCTTGCTCATTGAACAACTGCTGCCAGCAAATCCAGGAGGTCTTGGGCTTGCTAATGTGAGCAGGTGAAGGTGGTGGGGATTGTTTCTGCCAGAGTAATTGAGTGGCCTGCTCCTCTACAGATTTTTGCTAAGTGTTTTCGGACCCGCCAGTGTCAGGACTGAGCACTCTGGTATTATTGCACCAGGGTTAGATGGTGCCTTTATTGTGTGTTCAAACAATCTGGAACCTTGAATTACAGCTCCCCTGAGGCTTGAACAATTGGCAGAGGTGGCACTTCTCACTGCTCTCTGAAGCAATATAGACCTGGAATGTAGTTCTAGCTGTGTCCATGACGGCTCACACATGTAGTTGGGAAAAAAAAAAACCCCACCACGTAGCAAGGAAACTTCTGTAGCAGCAGAGGGTTCCAGACTCAGTAGGAATAAGAAAATTGAAATGCTAACAAGCATGCTGTCTTATCTGCCAATGCGCTAAGAAGGTGGCGAGGAAGAGGTAGAGCGCTCCCTGCAGATAGAGGGAGAAATCTTCCATATTGTGCCTGGAAGGCTGTAAACGTATCCTTAAAATTCAGTTTATTCTTTATAGATATGTGTCACATGACTGTGTGAGAGTAAATTTTTAGATGCCATAAATGACTGCTTCAGAGAGGCTAGTCAGGGAACTCAGGATGTAACTTCTAACTTATACTGAGCAGTGCAGAAAATGTTTACCAAAAATGCGTGTTTATAAGTTGCTTTGCAGCACTTACCATAGGTACTTATGTTTAGTGTCCTTTGAGAAGCACTATAAAAAGGCCCCCCAAACCCTACCACTTCAGTGTTCATCAAAAAACTCCCACCATCCAACAACAAAAAAGCCAGAAAACAAACCTATATAAATTGAAGAAGCTTGTTTAAGAAGAGTTAATAAAAAGATGCAATCAGAAAAGTAAATTGCTTTCAGATGGTAAGAGAGACTGTTTAAAGAGACATCATATTGGAGGATCAGAGTACAAGTGTGTGAACTATTGGAGAGACTCAAAATGACCTGACAGTTGGCATAATTACACACGAAGGTGAGAGAGGATAGAGATACACCCTCCAAAAGCTGAAATTTTGTTAGATGAGAAAAATGGCAAGAACAAACTTATAAGTTTAAAAAAACCAGTAAGGTTGACCAAAATGACTTGATGGACATCTGACTCAAGGTCTGAAATGTTAAAGGAGTATTTTTCCCTTCCAAAACATTAGGGGTGGGAAGCAAGTTGGAGAGCCTGTAAAACCAGGAGATGCTTCAGGAGAACTTTTCATGAAGGGCTCTGAAAAAGTAGGAATGCTTAGGGGCTC
The DNA here is from genome assembly GCA_013401275.1 of Pandion haliaetus. Taxonomy (NCBI): domain Eukaryota; kingdom Metazoa; phylum Chordata; class Aves; order Accipitriformes; family Pandionidae; genus Pandion; species Pandion haliaetus. The sequence continues at coordinate 143,008 of VYZV01012496.1, read as the reverse complement.
CCAAATGCCATTCTTGGCTTTTAGATTATCTGGCTCAAGTCAAAGAGTTAATACAATAGTGTCATTTGTCAATAAAACAGGTGCCAATCTTTGTTTTTAAATGATTATCTGGCTTCTGTTGAAGAGTTAATACAACAGTGTTATTTATCCATAAAACGCAGGAAAGAATGAAATAGCTGAACCGTTAACTGTGGTGTGTGATGCTTAAAAAGTCTTGATTACAGAGGAAGAGAGAAGGGGGGGGCCTTTTTTTTTTTTAAGGAATGCAATCACATAGTGCTTTCTCTTAAAAGTCTCTTCTGTCCTTGAGATCTCTACATCAGAGCAGAACCTTCCTTGTTGCTTTTTTTAAGTGGACACTAGGTTCAGGAGCCCTTCAGCTGAAGAGGTAAAGGGCTCATGACGATGTTTCAGGTAGCAGTCATCAGGGCATATTTTGTCTGTGAGTTCAGGGTTGGTATGTAGACCAGGAACCAGTCTTTCCTGGATGATCTATTCTCCTTGAGGTCTAGGAAGAAAGCTGGGTTCAGCTGGTATGATCAGATCAGGACTTAGCTTGTGGTGTATGTGTGTGCCTCAGGAAGTTCTGTCTTTTCTCAACTTGGTTGATATCTTGCTGTATGCACTGCTAGCCAAGAGTTTGCTGCCTGTCAGCAAAACTGTCCTGAAGTCAAGATACCGTTGAATAATTCAGGTTGGAAAGGGTCTCTGTAGGTCACCCAGTTCAGCTCAAAGCAGGGCCAACTTCAAAGTTAGATCAGGTTCCTCAGGACAATGTGCAGTCAAGTTTTTGACTATCTCAAAGAGTGGAGATGCAGTAGCATCTCTGGGCCCCTTTTCCAGTGTTTGATCACCCTCATGGTTAAAATATTTTTCAGTAATACCTAATTGGGATCTTCTTTGTTACAACTTGTCTGTTGTTTCTTATGATTTTGGGGGATGTGTGTGTCTGAAGTCTGGTTCCACCTTCCCTGTACTCTCCCATTAGGTAGCTGTAGACAGCAATGAGATCCCTGCTCAGACTTTTGTTCTTAAGACTGAACAAGCACATTTCCCTCTAATGTCTCCTCATACACCCATGTGGTTTGAGCCCCCTAACTGTCTTTTGCTGCACTCAGTCCAGTTTGTTACTCTTCCTTCTACTGGAGATCCCAAACCCAAACATGGTACTCACAGGTGCCAAATAGAGGAGCAAATCCCTTCCCTTGACCTGCTGGCTGTATTTATAGGATATGGGTGGTGGGACTAGTTCTCCTTTATTGTAATGTTTAATCATGGTGGTCTTCCCCCCCCTTCTTTCTTTCCCCCCTTCTGTTTCTTGGCTTTCCCAAATCTCCTCTTCAAGTCACAGGTATTTGTCCTGAGCCTGTAAGATGATGTCTTTACATCATATTTGTGTTCCTGCAAGCATTTCTCTTACCCTTGGTCTTTCATCAATTACACTGGTTACTAGTCTGTGAGGTAACTTTCTTTTTATACCAAGATAACTTCTTTAAGATCTTCTCATGAAGGACCTTATCAAAACCTCTTTGTGTTCCAGCAGGGGTAATTTTCTTATGGTGATCCAAAGTCTTTCCTTGTCCTTTTCATGGCAGTTGTTGACGCTGGAGGGCCCTTGGTAGGGGTGTTTTGCAGGCTGTGTTTTCTATCATGATAGGGAAGTGGAGACCAGCAATTGATCTCTGTTCATAAAAAGCTGAATGCTTTCATTGATATATAAAATCAGAATAGTGACTGGCTGCTGTTGTCTTAGCTGATAATTACCACGATGCTGTCCTTAGCACCTCTGTTCAGGTGCATTTCAGAGGAGTTCCTAGTCCAAAGATGAAACAAAATCTTCCCCTCTGAACTCTGTGCAACAAACATACTAGCAGTTATGGTATCCCTCCTCAGATGAAACAGGGTTTGTTTTCTGTTTATACTGAGTTACTGAGGAGTAGATAGTCTAGAGAATAGGTTCTGTCATCCTTATAGTCCTTTGCAATGTTAGGTTTTGGAACAAATGCCCGAAAGTCTTGCCTTGTTTCTGCCCAGTTCATGCATCTTTTGAAGCAATGCTGGTCTTTACCATTGAGCTTTATACTTCAGGACATACTGCAGACTATGCAGGTCTTAATTTTGTATGTACCCTCCCCACGCCACTCTTCCATTATATCTTGCCTGGCTACTCTGCAGAATGTGGCAGCAGAAACCTTTGGGATGTCTTTTGTTAGGCTGTATCTTAGCAGCCTCTAATCCCTCCTTGGAGGGAGTGCATGCCCAGGCAGATGCTAGCAGACCTTTGGCTGACAGTTCCCTGAGTGCAGGTGAAACAATCCCTGTTTGTGCTGGAGGAGCTCCTTCCATCATGACCAAGCAAGATGAGGAGGATTATCCCCAGGGTGGGGCCAGTCAGATCTCAAAGCTTAGGGCTACTATCTGCAGGATGTAGTCATTTCAGCTGTGTCCTGGGACTTGGAGCAGTGCAAAATACACTCAGGGCATTTCTTTGCATTTCTGCATGTACTATGTCCAAGCTGTATTGTACTGGACCGTCCACTGTCCTGTCTCAACAAGCAGAGACCATTGAGCTCTTCTTTTTGTAGACAGGCTGTAGGCTTTTAGCATTTCTGCAGAGAATATCAGATTTGCTGTGTAATAATGTACATCCTAGGTATTTTAGAAGCCCTAAAAAATCTGTCTTTATCCTTCTAAATGAGAAATAGGAAATCCAGCCAAACGTCCTGGAATCTGTCCTCTGTGACTGGAGAGTTTCCGAGATAAACTTGTTTGCCCTAAATGCCATCAGGAGGTTCGAATCTTCCGCTCCTGAACTGGCCGCTGCCAAAACCTCTTTGGGGTATTTTTCTAAGTTCAGTGATTTTCTTACTCTATCAAACACTAACACTTCCCTGGTGCTGGTGTAGTTACATAATTTATACCTGGTGAGAGCTGAAGGACCTGGGCTGGCCTTTGTTGGTTGTAGCTTGCCATTCCATTGGCAACCTATTTGTCAGCGTTCACCCCAAGAAACTTTAAACTTGAAGGGCCTTAGTCTTGTGGCAGGAAACACTGAGCTGGATGAAGGGAAATTACAAGTCCAGCAGTAGGTTCTCTGTATCATGATCATGTATAATTTTCCTCTGAAGATAACCCTAAGAGGCCAGGGGCCAGCTAAAAGGAAAAGGTGGACCATGTAATGATTAGCAATTCAGTGATCAGGTATATAGATAACTGGGTTTGTGATGCCAGGGAGAATGTCATCATGACTTGGCTGGTAGACACAAAATACACAGCTCTTCCAAGCATCTGAATATTGTAGCAGTTGCTGAGTGTGAAGTGATAGAGCTTTGGTACCTGTAGTGCTGAAGGCATAGGGAAGAGCAGAAAAGGTTCTGTACGTAAAACTTTTTAACTATTACATGGGAAGTTGAAAACCAGGACCTCTGCTGTAGCAGCCTCCAAAATGCTTTTCCCCACTTTTGCACAGTACTGTGCTTTGCCCAGTACCAGAAAGAGAAGTGAGTAGGAACAGATCTGGTACGTTGCTGAGGAATTGGTCTGAGGAGGAGGGCTCTGGATCCTCTGGAGGCTAGGGCACTTCTAAAACAGAGCCTGTTTTTTAAAGAAGGGATTGACTTAATTTAAAGCATTGTAAAACTGGGTTTCAGGTGTTTAAAATCTGGAAGGTCATGCTACCCAGATGTGAAGTGTACAAGAAAGACAAAGTTGGCCATGTTTGTGAAGATGTGGTGCTATTTATTGAAGAGACCATAGACTAAGATCTGATAAACTTAAGAGATCTCTAAGGATTAAAATTTCTGTGTAAACAAGAAAAAAAATCAGTTATTACCATTTCTATCCTATTGGATGGGGCTGGTGACAATGATTGAGATGGAGAAATCAGGGAACAGTTGCTGCAGGAGGCTTAACCCATGTAGCTTGAAGAAATGTAACTTTGGGGTCAAATTCTGAAATAATATTTTTAGACATAGTTAATGTTTTATGGAGCAGGTGGTCAGGGAAACTGAGACTGTGAAAGAATAGGACACTGGCTGTAGCCTGTTTGGATTTATACATTTTTACATGAACAAGAGCCCAACAGTAACTGTTAATTTCAAAGCGCAGTAACCTGAAAATATGGAAGCTTGTTAAAAACCAACTGAGCAGGGCAGCTGTTTCTGTGGTTCCAGGGGATATTAAGAGAATTACAGACCATGCAAATTAACAGAAATAGAACAACAAAATGGGTACATGCATAAATATTGCAGTGAGGAAGAAGAGCCTTTGGGAAGGCTGGCTATGCCTTACAGTCCTGTTGAACGCAGAAGTAGATGAAGATCAGTTTGCCTGGATTTGCAAAAGCCATTTGGCAAGGTCGAGTCTCAAAAATTCTTGAGGAAGGTAAAGGAAAGGTGGGACAAAGTGAAGGAGCTTGTGTGGTTGAATGATCAGTTAGATGATTAACTAACAGGTAGGAAGCCTGGCAGAGGAATGAATTGCCTATGCGTGCGTGTCATGCCCCCTTTCCTCCCTGCAACTGAGGATGTTCGCCAGTGGATTTCTGTGGGGATGTGTACTACACCCCTGATGTTCGCTATCTTAATAAATGACCTGGAAGTGAAATTAATAGTAAGATGATCTTTTTTGCTGGTGATATGAAGCTAACTAGAGTTGTAAAATTAAGGGCTGACTATGGATGATAAAATGAAAGATGCAGTTCAGGCTGGATAGATGTAAAATGGTTCTCATGGGGGGAGAATAAACAATCCAAACCTGACACAAAAAATGGTCTCTGACCTGCCTCTTACAGTGCAGGGACAAGTTCTTCATGTCCTGGTTTCACGGAAAAATCAGCTTAGTTCTCATCTGTGCTCAAAAAATAAATAGAATAATAGAGACCAGGTGGGGGAGGAATAGAAACCAAAATGGAGAACATCATTACACTGTTGTCTGTAATAATCACCACGTGTCTGTGTTGTGAATGATGCTTGTGGTTCTGGTTTTCCTCTGCTTCTCAAAGAAGATACAGAACTGGAAGCATAGCGAGAGTATTAAGAGGTATAGATGAGCTTCCATAAGAGGAACAACTGAGTAGACTGCGAGTAGTCAAACTTGAAAACAGGCCATTGGGGAGCGGGATGTGAATGAGGACTTTAAAATCCTTGAGAACATTAACAGAGAAATGCTATTCCTTTCTCTTCCAATTCTAAAAATGCAAGTACCAAGCAAAATGAGCTTGGCTAGTAATTGAATAGTGGAGCTGCAGGATGTTGCCTTTTCAAAAAGCATACAAAGGTTCAGAAAGCAATCAGATTAATGGGGGGAAATCTGCTGGGGTGTGAAGTACAGTGTCGTGGTTTTGGTTTCAGCCCAGCCAGTAACAAAGCACCACGCAGCCGCTCGCTCACTCCCTACCCCCTCCCCTGGCCACGGTGGGATGAGGAGAAAATACCAAGGCAGGCTCGTGGGTTGAGACAAGGACTGGGAGGGATCACTCCCCACTTAATGGTCACGGGCAAAAGACAGGCTCAACTTGGGGAAGAAACAAAATCCATGTAATTTACTACAAATCAAATCCAAACAAGGATATTGGGAAGTGAAACCAAACCTCAGAACACCTTCCCCCCACCCCTCCCGCCTTCCCAGCTCAGCTCCATTCCTGGTGCTTTCT
>VYZV01012496.1:61160-123864 GCA_013401275.1 Pandion haliaetus | reverse complement strand
GCTAAAAGCTGATACTGGGCAAGTTGGCATGGCATGGAGGAGTTGGACAGATAATCTTGAGTACACTGCATGACACGTGCTGAAGAGAGACAACAGAGTGGTGATGATCAAGTCCTCAAATGAGTTCAGACCTGACACTCTCGATCAGATATGTTCAGAGCTGCAGAGTAACAAAACCAGGTCCCGAACCACAGAATTGGGGGGAATAACCTTCTGAATTTAGGTTAAATTTGATCTCATGTTTTATTTATGGCTATTTATGTGAAAATTAGGATTGTATAAAGTAAAAGTTACTGCCTTTTTCCCCTTCAGACCCACTTCAGTTCACGTGTTTGCTTGTATTGATTGCCCTGTCTGCAGCCAGAAAAAACTGCTGTCAGCCGTTTGGTCAGGTTTTTAGGGAGGCATTGTTTTTATTTTCTTTCTTTTTTTCTTTTTCTTTTGGTCTTTTCAATTAGACTAGCTTTTGGGCACACAGACTTCAGGTCTGAATGGAGGAGGCAGGCTGAAAGCTGAGCTTTCAGTAACCATGCTTCACCCTGGAATATTTGAGAAAGTGCTTAGCCACATCATTCAAGCTGAACAAAACCATGAATCAGTATTTCAAGGCAATAACCCTGGCCTTGGAAGATTAATCAAAGAAAGTGTTTCCATTGGCTATTAAGTGCTCAGGCATCAGTGTGGGTAAGTGATTCTTACTCAGAGGGTATGGCTGTCCGCTTTTCCATGCCCTGATTTCTGTGCCAGAAAATACATGAAACCAGAAATGTTCCCAGAAATACATGATACAGGTATGCTGGAACCTGCTTTTGTGTGGAGCTTTCTGTCATCCATCAGGTTGCGTTTGTTTTGTGCCATGTGAAAACAGAGCTTCCAAAGCAGAGTGGAGATGGCATTGCATAGTGGGGTTTGTGGTTTGGCCTTCACCAATACTGCAGGTTGCATCTCCAGCTGTACACAGATTATGGACAATCCGGGTAATCTTAGTGACAGTAAAGAGTTTACTAGCAATTTAGAGAGAGCAATCTAGCTGTCAACTAGAGTTGTAATCAGCACTCCTTGTTTTTCAGATTAAAATAAAATTCTTTAGACTGTCTGTACCTATTATTTGAGCGTTTCAGATAAAAGGTAACATCAACACAAAGCTAAATTTCCCTACAACTCAAACTGATAGCAGCTATTTTTACCGATGGATAAATATGATCCTCTTCAGAAAACTCTGTTGTTTTACCTTAATTGATGTGGAAAGTATTTAAGGAGCCTCAGTTTAGAGTCTAGAAGGCCTTGTTGCAACCCCTTAACATCATGAGATGCGCTTCTTCTGGAAGACTTCTCTCTCCATAAGGTCTTGTGTTTGTATAAATATTTTTTTTGTTCATAATTTTCTTACCTCATTAAGTACCATTTTAGGGATTGTTTTTAATAGTTGCTGGATGCAACTTTACATTCTGTAGTGAGCTCTAACATTGCTTTCGGCTAAGTCATTTAACTGCCCTGCCTCAATGTCTCTGTAAAATGACTCTTGCCTGTTACCTTGCAAGATTTTTCTGAAGGTGTCTTAATATTTTATAAAGTGGTTCTTGTCGATCAGCCAAAAGTTGAAAAATTGGCCTATAAATGAACATGTGAATTATATAGTGTGATGAGATTTGAAGCTTGTGTATATGAGAAGCTTTTGTATCCAACTTGTTCTTTGCCCCTGACACTTAATAGATAAATGGCAAAACTCCTCATCTAACTTTTTTTCATCCCAGTCCTACATTGTTTTGCATCTCTGCTCTTCTCCCCACCCCCTCCAGTGTGGTGTGTCAGGAAATATAATAGGTATAATAGTACAGTGGTAACCTGATCATGCTAGAGAGTTTTTTGAGCCTTGGCTTTGTAGATAGAACCAACCTGTTTTGTAGTTGTGCTTTAACCATGTTGAGCTCTTTACAGGGCTATAAATGGCTTGTAGCACATCTTGACCTCTCTGGTATAGGGAAGACCAGATCATGTTCTGACTCTGGCAGAAGATGACCCATCAAGCTTGTAAGTTAGGAGGGCTTGCCATCTTTATTCATTCAAGGAAGTAGGATTTTTATCTTGATTACTGTATTCTGTGGTGAGGTGCATGCTAAGTAGTAGTGAAATGGATTCATTAACAATCTCTGGGGCAGGTGGAACAGACCATTCCTGTTGACAAGGTATTGCCTGTGTTGCAGCCATCCAGAGCGTTCCAGTTTTGTTTTTTCTCTTTATGAGTCAATGGGTAGTGTCACTTTTATATAATTAAGTGCAGACTGGTTTGATGTTGTTTTGAAGTCTGGTTAACATGCAGTAGCTGTCAAATGGTAGGAGTTGCTGATCTGGTCTAAAAATTGCCATGATAGATCAATATTGTTAAAAAGGAAATTTTACAATGTTACTTTCTGCTCATAGTCTCTGTTGGATCAGGCAATGCCTGTTAGCACCCACATTCTGCCAGATCTCCCAAACTCTTGCAGGCCTTCTTAGCTGTCTTTCTTGGAGTCTTTTTGATCTTTGGGTCACTGTGTCCTTTTGTTCCTGCTCTCTGTTAATATGAGAGATGCTGTGATTCCTTTTTTTCTTTTTCTTTTTTTTTCCCTCCTCTTTGGATGCTTGCCACATTTAAGTCCTTCTGCCATGAGATTTGATCTGAGCTTTGTCTCTTTTACAGTTGCAAGTACTTTATTCAAAAACATGGAATAGCCTCTGAGCCAAACCTACAGCCAGGCCTGCCAAGAGTCCTGCACTCTTTGATTAGCATCATCTGGTGTTGCTCTGTAGGGGCCAAACTGGCCTTGGAGGAATCTGCTTGATCTGCTGGGAACTGGGGTGAGAGGGAGGCCACTGTACAGCAGTCCTTCACTGGGATGTGTGCAGTGATGTGGTGCACTGTACCATTACCTTGTACGTGACTCAGCGTGATACTACTAAGACTATGGGACCTGAGTATGTCCCTCCCCTACTTTAGGAAGTTTGTCCTCTGTGGGGTGAAATGGTTTTATTTTCTATATATGCATTGGTCCTGTAGTGCAGTGTTTGGGCTTCTACTGCACTCAAAGTCATTTTGCCACCTTACAGAAGAAGTAGAAGCTCTTATGAAAAAGAAAAAGTTGCAGTATTACTAGGTAGGGCTTCTTCATTTCCTGGTGTCCGTAGATAAGTGTGGTTTAGGGACTTTTTTTTNNNATGTTCTAGGCAGATGTCCAGGCCCTTGAAGTTCTGCCAGGAAGATGCTGTAATATGCCAAGCAAACTGTTCCCTGGTCCTATTCCTGTCCTGCAGCTGGTGTTGTGACTGTACCTAGGTAGTTGTTCCATGAGAGGACCGTGCCTCCCCTATTCCCACCACCCCAAACCTATAGCATAGCTTGCTGTGGCCACTGAGCAGCAGCTATTTTAGTAGGCTGATTATAGAAACAGAAGGATGTGTTGCAACAGTAATAGTTGATTTGATTCTGGAGTTGAATGAAGAACAAAGTTACCTCCTTGCTCTTGCCCAAGCATCTGAAGTTTGTGCAACTTTATATGGTTTGGCATAAATGCTATAAAACTGAACTACAGCTGAGATGCTGCAGCACCCCTGATGCTTCTTGTGGCAACAGGCTTTTCTTGGCCAGGCATTTAGCTTCTAAGGCTGTAGAAGCGCAGGGGCTTCCTCAGCCTTCCCTTTGCTAGGGGCAAAGTCATGCTTTCACTGCCCTGGGCTAATGTACACCAAAGGCACATCCACTGGCAGAGCCAAGTCTGCTGGAAGATGGTAGAGCAGTCGTAATAGGGTGATTCTGCTTCTGCTGTGATAACAGCTTCTTCCCATACTTATTTTTATCCAGTCCCCTCAGACACCAGTCCCTGCCTGGGAGTGCTCTGCCCAGGACATTGTAGAAGCAACTCTGAACAGCAACATCCTGCTTCTCCCTGTGCCATATTCATCTGTTCAGCCTCTGTGTAATGTACCTTTCTCTCCACTGACATCATGCTCTGCTGCTGCCAAAGACCCATAGCTGGCTGAGCAACAGCAGCCTGCACGGCGCAGTACTTGGGAAATGGCCCTGCCTCCAGCCAGAACGTGGTCTGGTCCAGCAGCAACTCTGGGCTCTGTAGCTGGCTCCACCCTCAACATCCCAGCCCCCAAGCACTGTACAAGTGAAGTTTGTACATCTGTTTCTGCTGGACTTTGGATTCAATAAATCTTATTAAAATTATTTTGTTTCGTTGATTTCAATGTGTTGACACAAGTTCTTGTCCGTCTGCAGCTAGTGTTGGCACACTACTTTTCTGGCATGGGCAGCTGTGGGAAGCTAGGATTGCTGGCCAGAGGAGTGGGAAGAGGAATGCTGCAGGCAAAATACTGGACAAGAACAGGGAGGGGAGAAAAATGAGAAGTGTTTCAAAGTACAAAAGACAGAAAGTAGGTGCAGGTAAAATTTGGAAAGATGCAGACACTGCAAAGACTGTTGAGCAGTCACTGGGGTCTGTCCTGAAGAATAAGCCTCCAAGCCCTCATATTACACAGGATAGAACAGCCACAAACCCTATTTACAAATCTTCAGATTCTTTCTGAGCAAATTCCATCTCCTGTTCATATGGCCAAATGCATACTTCACCAATATTACTTACTACTTCAGATGTTTCAGGTTTTCCTGGTTGCAGGTCACGTTATCACTGAACTTCTTGTGAGCAAGGCCCTGCCCTTTGCAGCAGCTTCTGCACCAGGTACCAATTACCTTGAATGTATAGGCTGAGCTGCAGTGGAACATGTTTCTCCCCTTGAATGTGCATGGGCAGGGAATGGTCCATGTGTCAATCATAAAGCCCATCTGTCTGCCATCATTTTAAGTCCAGCAGGTGGCAGAGCAGGAAGAGTCCAAGGTGTCAGGCTGTAACTTACTGGATCAACCATCTTTTCCATGATCACTGGGCCTTGCATGTCCGTCCTCTGGTGTGCTATCAGAGGAGAACTTAGTACAGATCCCTGTGAATGTTGCTTTCCCCATAATCCTGTGCCCACTGGCAAGTCTGGCATGTTTGAACCTTGATGTGCAGGGGGATGTCATCAGTTTGCTTTCTTCTCCGCACTCTGCAGAAGGAGCAGCTGGCTAGCAAAGACCTATTGCTCTTGGTAATTTTCATCAGGGTATCTGCGCTGCGTTGCCTCTGTTGTACATGGCCTGATGTTACATGCTTTCAAAGTTGAGCAGCATATCCAGGTCCTATAGTGTTCCCAGATGTGTGATGCCAGTTCTACCCAGTGCCTAGCAGAAGAGATTCTGTGCACATTACTGACACTCTTTAAATGGAAAGCTAAAATGGCGTGTTATTTCCACAGTACTAAGAGGTAAATGGTGTCCCAGCACCCTCGTACCACTTCCCAGTTGCTGCTTTGTGAGGCAGAGCCTGATCTCAGAAACGGAAGATAGGCCTGTCACAGGATCTGCCTAAAAAGTCAAGAGTAAAGCAGGGCTGACACTGAATGGGCAAGGTGGGATTGAACAGGCACAGATGTAGGATAATTAGGGGTACTAGTAGCATACTTTATCTAACTCCAGTGCTTGCTTAAGAGTGAGCATTTATGAGTTGATCCGGTAACTGTGTCCTGAAGTAACTCAAGTCTTTTCTGCCATGTGGTCTGGCATTGCATAATTCTGGCCTGTTTATCGAGCATTGGCAATGGAACATTTTTTTTCACTGTGTGTTGGGATCAAGATAGTCTGCCAAGAAGATCAACGTATCTGCTTTTTCTTGTTAAGAGGACAAACAGAACTTCAGTTTGGTGCTGAACATATAAAAATGTCCTCCCAAGCCCTAGCCATGGTTTCTGGTTTTCTTTTTTCCCATTCTCTTATTGATTGCACAGTCTTGAGCTATTCTGCATCTGTCTGGCTGATAATAAATACTATATATATAGTTTGGGTTTGGTGGTTGAAGTGTTCAATTCAAAGGTATGTCATTTTAACCTCTTTTTTGTTGACTAGCTGCTGAGGTCCTACCTGCAGAGAGGTTCTGCCTGCATATTTGCATGTTCAGAGTGCACTTGTCTTCAAAATGAGCTGTAGTGAAAACAGGAGCCTTAGGCAGGGTGTTTAGGTTCTGCTTTGACCACTGCCATGGGTCAGGTCTCCCCTCTTTAAAATGACTTTGTGCTTTTGAAGAGAGGATGGGGAAGGAAAAGGAAGGAATGCCAGCCACTCTAGTTCACTAGGTTTCAGTCAATAAGAGCATGGTCCTTCGGAGGTCTGCGATCTACTTTTTATAAGAAAAAGACATTCTCCAATCTTGTCCAGATTTCTGAAGTTTTGTAAGGAATCTGCACTTGCATTTAAGAATTTTAAGACTTGGTCAACTGCACATAGGTGTGAAGAGGCCATTGCTCTAGACGTCAGCTATCACGGGTGAGACTGAAATGGGATGTTATTTAAACCCCATAGCCTTGTTGGAATGAGTTACTGGTCAGAAACCGTTCGTGCATGGGTGCTCCCAGGGCTTTCTTAGAAGCAGCTGCCTGCACCTCACCAGCCCAGGATGGACTGCTCTAGCTGTTGAGGATTGCGAGCCACTGAGGGTGGTAAGGTGAGAGGAGCTGTGGGAGCAAGCTGAGGCTGAAGGCACCGGTAGAGAGATGGCAGATGACAATCCGTGCAGAGAGCACATTGTCACAAGAGTGATGATGCGTTTTGGAGTGATTACAATAGCTTCATGGAAACATCAGTTCAGTGGTAAAAAGGATAATAAAGGGGAAAATGCTAGGATTAACTCGCAGAGGGCTAGGGAACAGTACAGAGAACAACTACAGTCTGCTTCCCTTTTCCGTGCTGTACCTCCATCTCCATTCTCAAAAGCAATACTATAAATCCAGAAAAGGTTCAGATGATGATGGTCAGAAATGCAGGGAATAGCTAAATAAGCCAGGAGTCATCAGTCTGGAAAAGGGATGATTATGGGGGATTTTGTAGAGGTCTATATAACGATTTACGTTCTGGGAGAGACTGAATACATAGTTTGCCTCTTCTCCAGTGCAAGAACTACAGGGTATCAAATACAAGTAGTAGGAGACATGTTTTCATGCAGCTTGCAGTTATGCTGTGAAACTCCTTGTTGCAGGATAAAGTGGATGGTATGAATGTTTACATGTGCTTAAAGGAGGACTGGACAATTTAATGGGAAGAAAATCCTTTGAGGAGTATTATGTGAACAGAATCTCCATCTGGCTCAGTATGTCTCTATGCAGTGGGTGGTTGGAAAGTGGTAACGCTGTTCACTAAGAGCACGATAGATGCATACCCTATGCTTTTGCTGTCTCACTTCTAAAAGAGGCGTTCTTATCTGGGTTGACCCCTGTATCCCATATGACCAGCCTTTTTAAGAACATGCAGACAAAATCTCATCTCTGCCTTCTGGGTCACAATGGTGGCTTCTGGAAGTACTTGAGTACAAGTGGTCCAAAGGTTAAAATGTCCAGCAAGTTTGCAGATCTAAGTGTGGGGAAGGCATATAGGAAGTCTGATTCAGCCCTTATTAAAGCAGTGTTAGATTTTGTAAAGGAAGAAGCTAGTTATTGAGTAACTGGAAGTGTGAATAGTGTCGTAGGAGTCAAAGAAAAGGTTGTAATATCACAGATCTGTTACTAGGTGGCAATAGTAAATTGTTAATGCTGCAGAAAAGTCCCAAGTTTTCAGCAAGTGTCTTTGTATGTGGAGGGAAGTTGGAGGATGTATTTGCAAAATACATGTGATGAGTTGCTCCCCACTTTGCTGGTAATCCAAGATAATGCCAAACACTTTCACTAGGGATACACTATTTAAATCAATAGGCCCAGATAACTTTGACCTAGAAGTATTAGAAGTGCTGGCTGTTATTTTTAGTTTGGATTATTAGGAAATTTCGGAAGACTGGTTGAATTTGGCCAGTGCTGGAATGACCTGTATGCCATTGCCCTCATACTTATTCTGGGCAGAATTTTAGAAATACTTATACATTATTTGATTAATAAATAACTAAAGGTTAGGCATATAATTAATGCCACTCAGCTTATGTTTATGGAGTACAGTAAGTTCTCTCAAACAAATCTGGCTTGTTTTTTTAAGATGACCCTGGTGATTTGATAAGGCTGACAGTCTAGATTTAAAACACTTAAGTGTTGTGTCAGGTCCAGCTTCAGCACTACACAACATTTGAGTTGAAAATGTTAACTCTGTATATCATTAGCAAAGCGCTGGGTGAGCGAGGTTTCCTTAACTGGTGATATTAGTGGTTGACTGTGGAGAATAAGATTCAAATCAAGCTTTTTGCGGGCAGTGTTGCAATACATACGAAATTTGACACTGTAATCAAAGCCTTTATTCATTCATTTCTCATTGGAGTTCATCTCATCAATGCGTTCATAACCACCTTTGATGGTACAGCAAGTACTGATATTGTGAAGCAAAATGTCTTACAGGAGCAGGAGGAGGTTTTTTTCAGTAGGATCGGTCGTGATCTGTAGGTAACAAAACCTTTTTTTTCTTACACTACAGAACCTGTAGTACATGCTGTTGCATTTCTCACAGTAGCCTTACCTGGTGCATGATGTGTAAGCATCTGACTACTTAGACGTAACTGATAACAAGTTCTTATTAAATGCTTTGTAATGCCAGGAATGTTTTGTATGCAGAAGAGCTAGAAGTTTGTATTTGGGTTGTATTATTAAATAGCTTAGGAGATAAATTGATGAGAGTTACCATCTGAAGTTACCAACAGCTTCATTAGGGAAGTTCTAAACTGACACGCATGTAACAGGTCTGGTTTTGGGGAGACTAAAATAATAGTTCAGCAATGGCAGCCTTTCACAGGCCAGCAGCAGAGAAAATAAAAGGGATAGTGGAAAGGAGCCACAGTGTTAAAAACTCAGTATTTCAATGATATTTTTATCATTGACTGGATGGAGTCTTAGCAGTGGAAGTTTGACAACAGACTCTAGAGCCCCTATCACTCCCTCCTTTGTTTTTGGCAACCCGATTTGGCATCATTTTTGAGCTTGCTGAGGGTGCTGTCTGTGCTGTTGTCCCTGTCTTTCATGGAGATATTAAACAGGACTGGTGCTACTGTCAACAGCTTGTTTGGAGCTGGTCCGAGCAAAGACGGAGCTGACTCTTGGGACATCTCAGTCTGTTCCTGTGGATGTGTGGGACTTAACAGAGGAAATTATTCGCCATTTCTAGACTGGGATTTGCTAGAAGTCCTTCACACCTTTCACTCCCAAACTTTGCCCTGAGGTCCAAAATACTGGACTGTGGCATGTTTCAGTCTTGCTCCATTCCCTGACTTTCCCGTTGGCATTCATGTGGTGTGGTGCAATAAACAGGAGGGCCTTGGGCATGCACTGAATGTTTCATGCTTTTCTGAGAAACTCTGAGCATGTGGGTCTGCTGATGATAAGATACCTGAGTGCATGTAGCTGGGCATCATTTTACAGGATTAAATTTCTAATGCCCTCATGTTGTTTTTGTGGGAGAATCATGGCTTGCAGAAGTGCTTCAGCCCACCTTCATGGGGCTTCTCTCTGTGGTTTGCAGTGTGTTCAGTCATTTTTTTCCTTATTGCAGGATGTGTGTTTTCTACTTTCTAACCCTTCTCCTCTCAAGGTCTTTGCATTTCTTCTGCAGTTCTTTTGCCAAAATAATTGCTCCACATTTAACAGATTCTGCACTACCCTTAGGTTGTATAAAGTCAGTAGATGGTCAAAGCACCTTCTTTTGCTTCTGCTTCAGTTGGCACGGTGCGTCTAAGGGTCCAACCTTATCTCTTTAAAACACAGGTGGTTATTATTAATGTTGTGTCTATCCCAGGCTGTTTGATAGAGTACGTCTCTCTGTGAGATGTGGTTTTGATTGTGTAATTCATAGGAATTCATAGGAATGCTCCAAAGAGATGGGGAAAATCCTGATTCTTCTGGAAGTCTTATTATAAGACAGAGTGTGCCATGCTTTCTTTAAACTCTTTGGTAAGAGGACTGTTCCTCATGACTCCCTACCTGCTGTAGCTGGTCTCCTAAGAGAAGAAAGGATAAGCCTTCTCAAGCAGTAGTGGCAACTGAAGTTGGCCGGCACGGGTTAGTAGATTCAGGTGGCATTCGCTCAATCACTGTGTGGCCACAATCATGGGAGCACTGTCCTGTCCTCTGCAAGAGGGAGATGAGAGTCCTGAAAAGAGAAGACCAGTGTGTTGCCTGAAGAACATTTCAGCTTTTAAAGGATGGATTAATCTCTCTTCTTTGTGGTAGTTCGCAGTTATATTTGGCATTTCTACATGTAAGAAATTCACAAAAGAATTTACAACAGAATTGGGGTAGAAGAGAAAAATATCAGGAACTTGGAATGATGGAATTACTGTGAGATGTAGAAAGGAGCAAGTGAGCAGGGTGCAGTACCAGAGCCCAGCTTTAACCCTAGCAGGCACAGTGTTACTGGCAGAAGAAATAAAAGATACTAATGTTAGAATTGACCACTTTGAAAATTGCCCATTGACATTTAAGGGTTATGTTTTAAACTGTCCACAGAATAGGAAATGCTGTTGCCCAAGGGGAGCGCAGAAATCCTTATAAACTGTTAGAAGGGAAATGTAAATATGAGAGTGCAAAAATTGCCTCGAGCCATTCAGTTACACCTGTGAGCAGCATTTACAGACAAAGCTGCAATTGGATGAGAATTATTTTATTAAATGGTTTTGCTGGAAGATTGTGTTAGCGCGAAACACAAATGTTTTACAAAGAGGAACTCGTTTCACCGCAGGCAAGATAAAACAGAAACAGGGTTTTAATGTTTTCTTAAAACAAAAAAAAAATATTTGTCAGAATGGCTTTTGGCAATCTGTTCTTTTTTTTTCTCATAAGGGACAAATGAGGTTTAAACCCAAATGATGTGTTATGATTGATGACCGTTAATTTCTTTTCAGTTACTGGTGTGTGAAAATTAATATTGGGATGAATGAGGAGTGGGAATCAAAATTTTGAATTTCCTACCAGAAAATTGTGTCCTGAGAGCTGTAGTTGCCATGTCGTTCTGCTAAACTGGCTTCACTGCTGACCTGTTCTTTTGTTTTGTCTTTTGCAGGATGGGATAAACATTCTTATGGGTACCACGGTGATGATGGGCACTCCTTCTGTTCTTCAGGGACAGGACAGCCCTACGGCCCTACATTCACCACTGGAGATGTGATCGGCTGCTGTGTTAACCTTATCAACAATACGTGCTTTTACACAAAAAATGGCCACAGTTTAGGTAAGTGAAGCAGGGTGTTCTCAGGAGGGGGATGCTCCTGCCCTACTCTCACTGCTGCAGTTTACTTTAATACTTTGCATGTGTTGTAACTCTTGTCCCACATTTGTGGGTAAGATTGAAGAAATGGGAGAGAAAAAGGGCACTAAGCAGCAGTCAGGAGATGTAAACTGGCTCCAAGACGTAAATACTTATGGCACATAAAATGGTTTCTATGCTGCTCCATTTGTTTTAAGTAGGTTAGGATTGCACACCCAGCTTTTGCTCCTTTCTTCTACTACATAGCCTGTGGGAGGATAAGATGGCTAATGGCTGGGCAACAGGGAAATAAAGAAATGGGAAGTTTAGTTAGTGTATTATTCAACTGACTACAAAGCTACTGTATCAATGTCTTTTCACTTTTTAAAGGGACTTGTCCATCTGTAAGCCTTAACATGTTGGTCCAGGCATTCCCAAAGCTAGACATTAATTCAGCATAAGAAGTCTTACTTAAGCACTGACCTGTAATTTGGTTTATTCCACAGTTGTTTCAGTAGTTCCTCTAAAGTTAAAGACTTAAAAATTTTGCCCAAAGGAATATCTCACAGATGATTTCCTGGCATTCATCATATCTGATTTGTCTGAAATAGAAAGTTGTGGCCATTTTCACCTATAATGTCTTTTCCTTGGATGACATATTCTCCACCCCACATAAATTCTTGTAAATTTTTTTTTTTTGTCACATAAGTCATGCAGTAAATTTTGATAAGTTCATCTCACTTTTTGCGCTGGAATTAATTTGGTTTGGTAGGGACAGGCACTCCTTTCCTTTGCTTCTCCTTGCTGTGTCAATTCATCTTTGTTGAATTCAAGATGAGGAAGCTGATAGAAAAATACCCCACTCAAAACATTTACCTGAACAAAAGTTGTTTTGAGTTACTGGCTGGGCTGAAGGAAGGAGTGGGATTGGAGTGCAATGTGTGTCTGGAGAGTGCATAATTTCTGATGAGCTCTTGGGAAAAGTACTGGGCTCCCCCGTACAAGGGAGAGATGGACATACTGGAGAGAGTCCAGAGAAGGGCTGTTGGGATGGTTAGGGGACTGGAGCATCTCTCCTAGGAGGGAAGGCTGAGAGAGCTGGTACTGTTCAGCCGTGAGAAGAGAAGACTCAGGGGCGATTTCATCCATGTATATAAATACCTGAAGGGAGGCTGCAAAGAGGATGGAGCTAGACTCTTCTCAGTGGTGCCCATTGCCAGGACCAGAGGCAATGGGCACAAACTGAAACCCAGGAGGCTCCCCTCTGAACATCAGGAGACACTTTTTCACTGTGAGGGTGCCCAAGCACTGGCACAGGTTACCCAGAGAGGTTGTGGAGTCTCCATCCGTGGAGGTATTCAGAAGTCACCTGATCACAGTTCTGGGCAACCAGCTCTGGGTGGCCCTGCTTGGGCAGAGGGGCTGGACCAGATGACCTCCAGAGGTGCCTCTAACCTGAGCCAGTCTGATCCTGTGAAAGTAGCACGCTGTGCTACAGCTGTAGCAGAGATACGGATCTGAGATGCAGGCTTTTCCCCTCAAACCTCAAGAAAGCTCCTTCCTCTGAGGCAGATGCAGAAAGGCCTGGTGCTCATGCAGACAGAACTTCTTTTGGAAATTTGTTTTCAGTTTTCCTCTAATTTCATACCCACTGTTTGTTGATTTGTGAGGGGATGGTTGCCTAGAAATGAGGCACGAGCCTTCTGAGAAGTGTTTAGGTTGAGTCTGTGACTGTGCCTTCGGCAACTAGTCTGATGCTTTGCAACATGTCAAGAGGTCTTCAGCCCTGAATGGAAAAAAAAAAATTCTTTGAGCATCCTTTGAGACTGGTTTTAACATTCAGATTTTATAAATGGAGCCTCGATCAGAAGCCCGGTGGAGAGGTGCTCAGAGCTGAGTGTCTGATATGGCTTCTTTTTTGAAATTATAACTATTTATCAGTCAGACCATGTGTGATACTGGGGGACTCCTAGTGAAGACTTGTGGCTTACCACCTAGTGAGATCAGTCACTAGTGGAGACACTAGCAGTCATTTGTAGTCCATAAGTATTAGTTACTGCCCAGATTTCTAATAGCTGGAGTATTTGAAATTTAACTCAGATTTGTGGACATTGCCCTTGTCAGTCTGGTACTGGCAAGACAAGCAGAGGTGTGAAAGCAACAGCTAATGGTGTAGAGCAAGAGCTGTTGCTTAGGAGTGAGACAAGTTGACCATACAGTAGTGACTAAGGTGCTGAAATAGTTAAAAAGATTTCACAAAATTTCTCTTTTTAGTTGCTGTCCTTGATTTTGAGTGTGTATTTACACAGTAGTATAGTGGTTTGTGCTGTGCTCCCCTGGCTGTTTTCCTTTGTTTGAGTGGGTGGTTTTCCAGCTTCACCATTTTTTAGCCTGACGGTGCTGTTAGTTTTTGTCACAACAAAAGTGTAACGGTCAGGAAGAGGCCAGGTCTTCTATTTAATTAATACAAATTTGTTAATTTGAAATTTAATTTCTTTTTAGTGACCAGGAGTCTGCAGAGTAGAAGGGGTGTCAGTTGAAAGTTGTCCCTTGCTCTGTCCTCTGTTCTGTTCCAAGGGCTGTGTTGTGCCTGAGTGTCTGGACAGATGAAGCCAAACAAAGAGCACAGTTCAGTAACTTCTGTATTGCATTTCATCATTACCATCCTCTGACTCTTTGCCTCATGTCCTGCTCAGAGATTTGTTTTGTTTGGGACATTTGGAGGTCTTTACAGCAATAAGTCAACTTTTCTTCCTTTCTTGATTTTTAGCGCTCCTTTTCCTTCAAAGATTTTTTTTTTGGTTGAAAGCTTGTGTTTTCTAATCTGACACTGAATGATCCCTTGGAGAGCAGCCTAACCTGGCAGTGAACAATACCAGTGGGAAGATATAGGAAAGGAAGGGAATTAAATTATACTGTGCTTAGAGAACAAAGTAGATTATAAGCATTGCTTCCTCCTGGGTATCCTCCTCTTGGGCTCTTCAGATGTATGGTACAAGACATGAAACATATGAAAAAATTATAGGTAGGAGACTCTCCTGAGCATTCACAATTGGCTCATTTGTGTACCAGCTCTTCTTTCAGCTGTAGTGGCATAATGATTGTACTCGGGGACGAGAGATGATGTGGTTAGAAGAGACAGTGATGGAAGTACTGTGAAATCACAGACCATCAGTCATTGCTGGGCTGACCCCCCAAAATCTGCTGGAACATTTTACTGTCTTTTTACAAAAGCAGAGTGAAAACCTCAGCCGGCAAGACTCTTGCTAAGGCCCAGTAGTGTCTATTTGTGCTGTTGATAAAGAAACACAGCATTCAAGAGAAGTGCTTCCCATTGAATGTTGAGGAGAGCGTGTCTGAGGCCCGTAAGACCACAGATCCCAGTCATCTGGCTGTTAACGCAGCTTCTCATGAGAGAGGGAGTGAGGCAGGTCTCAGCAGAGGAACCAAGAACAGATGGAGGCGGGAGCAATGATTTGTTTGAAAGTCAGAACATTTTCTGCCTTAGTGGAAGCATCTCTGTGAAGCTCTTGAACATTTAATGATAATGCTAACCTGAGAATCTCACTTCTGTGTTGTGTAAACCCGAGATTTACCAGGAAGAGGATGAATGTGATTTTTCTTGATGTTCCCTGACACAAAGCCGCTGAAGCTGTATAGCTCTCCTCTTAGGAAATTAGGTCATTATGTAATCCTGCTGCACACATTAAAAAAAAAAAATTATGAGACTAATCAGCCCCTTTGTGATGCCAGCTAGCTTAACAGCAGGGTTTCAGGGCCCTGCCTCTGGGCATTTGAATTTGTCTCGCTTTTAATGGAATTACTGTAGCTTTGTCTTTCCCTAAAGATGATATTCTCTCTTCACCATTTCATCCTCTCCTTTTCATCTGTTAATTAGACACCCGGCCTTTGTTTTCCTTGCAATTTCTCTTGCTGCTTAACTGTGATCTTCCATTGTCTCCATACTTTTCCATTTCATCAGATCCATCAGGAACACTGTATAAGAACTGTTTTCTTGGCCATCACAAATTCTGGATGTTCTGGTTGGAGCTGTCTTGAGCTTTGTTTGGAGACGACACATGAAAATTGTTTGACATCGTATGTAGCCTTAATTCTCTGTTCTGGAAAATGTCTTGAATGTCTTCTGGCTGCTGATGAAATGCTTTTGACAAGTTCTGAGCAGAGTCCTGGCAATAAAAACCATGATGAGATGTGGCTAGAAGTGTGGTGAGAGTGAATTAGGAGGGAAAGAGGGAGAAATGTAAGAAATGTGGAAGCTCCAGTCATTACACAGAGAGTCTTGGACACAGGACATGATAAGGGAATGTGACTGCTACAGGTTTCTGGGATTAAGTGGATGAGTTTGCTCAGGGACTAATGTAGGAGTGATTCAGATCTCAGACTTTGACAGCAGACCAAGGTAAATGGAGCAGCAGAGCTATAAAAAGAGTATGCGACCCTCTGAAGTCTTGGCATAGAAAACTTCCCTAGTCTGAGTTCTAGTGCAGGCACTTGGAAAGACCAAGTTAACCTGTAAATTAAAATACCCATTCTCAACCAGTTTAGAAATCAACAGGAACATTAGAGTTCATGAAGAAATCTGCTTGTCATGGAGATCCACGGATGTACATCCCAGCTTTGCCCGGGTTTAACGGGTTTGTCCTCAAACAAAGTTTGCAGAGAGCAAGAGCATTGAGAGGATTAAAACAAGGCTTTAAAGATGAACCAGATTTAGAATGAATGGAAAATATCAAACTTGGCTGCAGCCTGGTTTCTGTGTAAGAACATTTTTTACCCAAGTGGCTTGATTGGATAACCGTTTGCAGGAGCATGTAGAGCTATGTGGGTTTAATAGTGCTTCTCCTCAGCAGCAAGTCATAAAAGCATTCAGGTATTTTATGGGCTGACATTTCCTAGTCTACTTTTTAAGATGCCCATCTTGCTGAATGTGTTGTTGCTTATTGCACTCCATCAGCACTGCTTATGCATTCTCTTATGCATTCTCTGAATTATGATTACCTAAACAGATGCTGGAGGAGTATCCTGCCATATAGGAAATGGAGTGTTGTGGCTGATCACCCAAATGTATGTTGTCTTGTGCAAATTGAATTCTGAAATGTATTGTGAAGAAAATGGCCAGCTGTGTGGCAGACAGGATGATTGTTGCTGGGTGGAGGGTAGAGTTGGGCTAGAAGGTCCACAGGCGTGTTGTATGCATGGGGATGCATATAAGTGTGTGCTAGCCATGGAAAGGTGAAAGTCCTTTGATTAGATGGCAGGTGAAGGTGTCGATCACACTGTCCCCCAGTGCTGAGTCTTCATTTAATGTCTTTATATCAATGCCTTGATGATCAGGTTAACATTGTGGACTTGCAGGAGAGGCTCTTCACACACTCGCTCTTGCTTCCTGACCTCTTGAGCTGTCCAGTTCTTATGTCTTTAAATTTATGAAGTTTTTTATTTTAAATTGGATCCAGGCTTTGGAGGTGCTGCAGAGAAAGAGTGCAGTTTCAAATTCAGCTGCCCAGTTAGAGGTGTGATTCTTTTGCTTTCTTTTGTTGACTTTGTTGAATGCAGGTGTGTAGCAGTACCAATTGAGAATGAAGTCTGTAAGCAGACATATTTGTGCAACAGACCTAGTTCTGTATGCATAAAGCGTTTTATTGGTCTTAGTAACATAACAGAGGGTGCAAAACATACAAATGCCTTAATTTAAAGGCAATGTAATAGGTTTATTTATAGAATCATAGAGTAATTTTCATTGGGGGGGATCTCTGGAGGTCATGCATCCAATGCTTTGCTGAAAGCAGGACCAACCAGATTGCGTTACTCAGAAACTCATCAAGTTTTTACTGTCTCCAAGAATGGAGATCCCCCAGGGGGCTTTTCTGGTCCCCTCACTCAGTGTTTGACCACATTCATACTGAATTTTTGCCCCCTAAATACCTAATCAGAATTTCCCATGTTGCAACTTGTCTCAGTTGCCTCCTGTGTCCAGTCACCATGCATCTCTGGGAAAAGTGTGGCTCTGTCTTTTCAGTACCCTCCCATTATGTAGCTGTAGGCAGCAGTAAGTGTCTGAACAACCCCTGAATAAGACTGAGCAACCTAATTTCCTGTAGCCTCTCTTCATCTTGTTGGCCTCTGCTGGACTCGTTTTGCTGTCTGTCTTGTATTGGAGAGCCCAAAAGTGAACATCATACTCCAAGTTTAGACTCAAAAGTGTTGAAGAGAAGGGAGCAATCCCTTCCTTTAACCTACTTTCTTAGCAATACAGCCCAGCTTACCAATACAGCTCAAGCTACACAGCCCAGGATGTGGTTGACCCACTTCACTGCTGACTCCTGCTCCACTTGTTGCCCAGCAGGACCCCCTGCATCCTTTTCTGCAGATCTGCTTTCTCTCCATTCAGCCCCAGCCTGTCCTGCTTTCTGGGAATATTACAACCTGGTGGAAGGCCTCTTCAGTTGCTTTTGTTGAGCTTTGTGAGGTTTGTGCTGGATCATTTCTCCAGCCTGTTCAGGTCCTTCTGAATAGCAGTGTGCCCTCCAGTGTATTGTCCACTCTCCTGTTTGGTGGCATCTGTGAGCCTGCTGAGAGTGCACGCAGTCCCATTGTCCAGGTCATTAGTAAAGATGTTAAACTGTATTGGCCCTACTATCGATCCCTGAGGGACAACACTTGGACTTTGAGCTGCTGATCACAACCCTTTGGTCCTGACAGGCCAGCTGATTTTCCACCCACCTTGTAGTCCACTCAAAAATCATATGCTTGTCCATGTGCTGGATGTAGCTCCCAGACATACAGCTACATGAGTTGTCATGGGAAAGCCAGGCCACCTTTGGCTCTGAGTGATCTTGGGTGGCAGAGGAGGACTCCAGTGGGCTGCAGACTCAACAGACAAGGACCAAACTGCCATGATGCTAATTAAACCTATTGGCTGTCTGCCAGGCTGTTTATTAAACCTTACTGGCTATTTATTTAGTAAAATATTCAGGATTTTTTCTGAGCATTTGATTTTGTATCTGTGGTGTTTTGAATAGTAATTATTTGTTTCCTATGTTAACTCCTAAAATTGGTTCAAATTACCATTTCAGGCTGATCTGGTAACATAACATTGCAGCTCTTGGTTAAAATATTCCTAACATTAAAAATAGAGAATGGTGTGCTCTTACTTCTGTGCAGAAGGGACTGCTGTGTGGCTGAGAGGTGGGATGTGTGGAAGAACTGGACATACTGGTGTGGGTACCAGCCTTCCTCTGGCTGGGGGCAGAAAGCATTGCTGAGAGCATGCATGGGGCAAGACCGCAGCTCCCAGATTGACTCCTGAAATGTTAGCTTAAAACATGAATTAAGCTCAGCCTAATAAGGTGAAAAGGGCATGGCAGCAGTTTTCTGTCTGCTGTTGGTGAGGGTGACCCAAAACCCATGGGTTAGAGCTGCTGTTGCTGGCCAGTCCATCTCACCATGCTCCTGCCTCACTGATGGATCTCCCCCTTGGCAGATGGAGGGGGACACACCACGGGTGAGGGAGGATAGGCACCCTCCTTCTGAGCAGTAGCTCGCACCTAAATCAGATGCAGAGCATTGCAGAGCTGTGCCTGGGGGTAGCCTGACTCTGCAGCAGGGCGTTGTGTCTGGCCACAACTCTGTTAGTCACCCTAGGCAGTGGCTGCCTCTGCTTAAATATCCCTTTTCTAGCATGCCAAATAGAAAGAAGAAGGGAAACCATACACTTTTTT
The DNA here is from genome assembly GCA_013401275.1 of Pandion haliaetus. Classification (NCBI taxonomy): domain Eukaryota; kingdom Metazoa; phylum Chordata; class Aves; order Accipitriformes; family Pandionidae; genus Pandion; species Pandion haliaetus. The sequence goes on along the minus strand of VYZV01012496.1, from coordinate 104,847 downwards.
CCATCTCTTATATTTGGAACTGTAGCAGCATAGTTGAGGATGAAGCTGTTCTTTGCACAGTATTTCTCAGGTGCTCCTGGCTGCAGCTTGGTCTGGTTGCAAGGCTGTTCCCCAGCTGTAATGCAAAGCATTGAATGTTCATTCCTGTCTCTCTGGCTGGTAAGAAGAACTAGTTATAGCCTAAACTGAAGCAACGTTATAGTAAAACTCTGTTTCTAAAGCCAAAGTGAGTCTTGAAAACTAACTCCTTCATAGTAACAGAGGGAGAAGCAAAGAAAAGTTAGAAAATCAAGTTTTTGGGAGAGACGTCTGAAACATTTAGGCTTTTCCCTGAACCTTTCTCCAGATGCAAAACCTTGCAGAGGAGGGGACTGGGGAGGGAGGATACTTCTAAATATGACAGGTGGTGGAATGCAGGGTCAGAGATGGGATTTATTGATATGCAGTAACATTTTGTAGCATGTTAAGGATGTAGTCAAGCAGGGAAAAAAATCCTTTGTCTTTTTAATTCTAATATTTTTCCCCCCACAGGTATAGCCTTTACAGACCTCCCTGTAAGTACACCTATTTTCAGTATTTTAACTAAGGATGCAAACAGAAGGGAGGGGGAAGAGTGTGGGGTGTGATTTTTTTTTTTTTTTTCGTGTTTGATGCCCTGTTAAAAAAAATGGTAACACACATTACTGAATGGTGTGGATGCTCTTTTTCTGAAACGTCGTAATCCTGTGGCTGGGTTTGTGGGCTACTCACATGCCTCCTCTCATCCCTCATCACCTCTTAAGAATTTGTTGCTCCTTCTCCTGGAATTAAAGCAAAGATTCAAACTTAATTACAGGTCACCGTCTTCCAAATGCAGCTTCATCTGTGGCGAGTATATGTGCAAAGTCATTGAGTAGCCTCTCATGTCTCATCATCGGAGAGCCCAAAAATGCCTAATGTTATTATTGTGAGCTTCTTCCTCCCTTGTCCAAGGTTTGCAGCCATGGTGAAGTTGTTCCTTTACCATGGTATGGTTAAGGAAGGGTATTTCTGAGAATGAAGGTCAGGCTTAGCTGGCTGTGGTGTGTGTCCTCATTGCACGGGATTTTGACAAGCCTCTGCCCATGATAAGTAACCAGCTCATGGAATTTCTGGAGGAATGTATTTGGCATCCATTTGGGGTTGATAGTTACTCCTCTGATTCACCAGCCCTGATACTGAGTTACTCTGGAGTGCAGTGATAGCAGCTGAGTTACAGCAGGCAATAATGTCTCGTTGGGTCTTACGAAAGCATGACTTCCACCATGGGTCATGAGCAAAAAAATGGTTGCTCTTTTTCAGACCCAAGTGTTCCTGGACAAGGAGCAGGTGTTTAGGAAGAGAAGATGAAACCAGGTCAGGCATACACCAATACATCCACTGCATCCATTTCTCTCATACATAGAGCTTCTTGTCCCTGAGGTTGCACTCCTGTCTTTGTACTTAATAACCCCAAATGAATTTCCTCTGAGGAATTTCTTAAGTTTTCATAGCTTGTTTAGGCCTCCAAAGTGATCAATTTTCTTGGCTGACTTCCAAGTTGTGTGGAAGAAGGCTTGCTTTTCTTTGTTTTGCACCTCCTGCCAAAAAAAATTATTTTGTTCCTCTAATTTTTGTGTTGTGAGAAATAATGACTTAACACTCCCTGTTCACCTTCCCAATGGGATTTATGGCTTTACAGATCTCCCCCATATCCCAGCCAGTGCCTGTGCTGAAGGACATTCCAGTTATTTAATTTGCCTTTTCACATCAGCTGTCAATACAGCTTTTTTTTTGGTTCCTAGGCTCTTTGAACTTGGTAACATTGCAGTGTATTCTAAACTAGAAACCCTCCTTACGTGGGTTGTTTCACAGTACTTTACTTACTTGGTCCAAGTACCATTAATGAAAGTAAAAGAATATTTTACCTGTCCATGAATATTAACCTTCTGTAGTGAGGTCTTGTGACAACCTTGCATTCATAGCAACAAGACGCTTCTATGATATACCCCTTAGTATTAGGTGCTCTTTATTTTCCCTCTGGATATAGATTACATTAGGAGTCATGGTTTTACCATATTCCTTCTAATTTTTTCACTGCTTTGTCTTCTCATTTGGCTAGACTGCTTCTCTTTCTGACATGAGAGCAGTCTTCGTGTTGGGGTAGATAGATAATTACTATTTAGGCTCTTACCAATCAAGAATAGGTATCCAACACACATACCGTTGTTTTGTCATTTACAGCTAAAGTGTTGCCGTAGGGCTTCACAGCACAGATTTGGCAGGCTGAAGTCACCTTTCCTGCTTAGCTTAACTTGCATCCTTTTGACCCAGGAGTGCACAATATGCTGATGTATATACATTTAATGTGCACGTGTAGGCTGTTCACCCTGGTGTTGAGTCTCTGTTACAAATGGGGGATGAACAGTTGGGGAGGCAGACCAGACAGAAGGGCTCTTGCAGCAGCGAGGTCTTGCAGTGCAGTTGAGATTGAATTCGAAGGTCTTCTGAGCCCAGGGCATCCCCCCATCCTGCTGTTTCTTGATCTCACCAGATCATCCTTGCAGGATCTCATGCTTGGTTGTGTGTCCTGTGTCGTTTTAGTGTTAAACTGGAAGAAGACCTGGTCAGGTGGGTTTTGCGATCCGCTATTCAAATGCTTTGTGACAGAGTCTCCAATAGTTAAATGGTATCTCTGTGGCTTTTACCAGCCAGTTTGCTGAGCTGTTTTCTGTGGAAATCTCTTTCTGGCTTTTACAGCAGCAACTAATCCATAACACTCTTTTTCTGGGCCAGGAAGGAGAGCAGTGGATGCCCTATGGGCCTCCTACTACTGAGAATTATCCTCCATGAGGTAATTTCTCTTTAAAAAGAGAGCGAGAGAAGCTTGACTGGGTCATTTCACCCCCTAACTGTGGATGCAAGCGAGGACAGGAGAACTCTGCCTCCGTGTGGATTTTGGACCTTCCTTTCCATGTGCTAAATGACTCAGCTGCTCTGTTGCAGCTTCATCCTGAGGATGCCTGCACCCAACTTCTATCACTCCTATCCTCCTTTTCCAATATCCTTCCCTTGAATTACTGCCTCCTTCCCTCACCCTTGCAGACACCTATGCATTCCATGTCCTTTTCTGGCCCTTTTTGCTCCCTCGGTCTATGGCTTCTTGTTGTTCTTCCAAACATTTGAGGTTACTGTCCTTTCCTGAAGAAGGGGATGCCAAACCCAAGATAGACTTTTGGTTTAATTTTAATAACTATCACCAGCGATTGTAGAAGTCTTGAGGTAGCAGGGAATTTTAAGTTGATAAAACTTGCAAGTGGTATTTTTCATTTATTACAGCATTGTGATCCAGGCTTGAACACTATATCCGTTCATTATAAGGTAAAGAAGAGAAAACATCCATGATACAAAAGACATAGAATGTAATCTGTTCTTCACCTGCTAAAGCTGCAGTCTAAAAATTTAACTGTGCAAGCGGGAATAGAAACAGCAGTCTTACTTGAGTGACCCTTGAGGTTCTCTGGTTTGAGCAACATGACATGCATTTTTTGGCTCTGGCTCTGTTCCATACTTAATTACTGAAATCCCCCAGGGAGGGGCTGTAGGTTGAAAGCTTTTTCTTGTATTACAGCCCATGTGATGTTGAAGCTGACTGGTAGCACACATCAGTGAGAAGCTTGGCCAGTAAGCCCCATTACTTTTACACCTTTCAAGCTTAAATAACTTTTAGGGTTGGCAAGTCAGTGAGATTAGACAAGGAATTAATTTGATCCTTCAAAACATTACCAGTCTAGAAATTGTTTCCTTGAAGTGCTTATTGCAAAATTCCCCTTTCAGAGGCAAATGATGAAGACAGTAATGTGCACAATATTAGGAAGTTGAAATGGATATTTTCAGTTGAAAACCACATTTTGTTGTGGAAAGTCTCACACACGGTGAAGCGTGTTTGCTTTAGTTTGTTCCCTCTAAAGTGTGTTTGCATTTGTACAAAAAGAGTGAGGGAAAAAACTTGTATTTTCGCTTAGCACAGGCTGAAGTTAATACAAAAATAACTGCTTGCAAATAAAAGTGACTATCCCGCAGAGGGAGGTTTCCCCTTTTTTACCAATTTAAGTCAGTGCTTAGGCCTAACTCTTATTTACACAAGCCCATACCAGGTTTATCCTGCCTGTTGGTTTGCTAAAACAATAGAAAATGTAAAAAAAGCAGAATGTGGAAGAGCCCAGGGTGGGATAGCAGGGGTGCAAAGGCACAAGGGTTTAAAAAACAAGTCAAGATGAACTAGGGGGTTGTGAGCAACTGGCCACCAACATCAGAGGCAAAAAGTGGTCCAATTGTCATGGGGAAGGTGTGCCTGAAGAACTTGGCAGGAGAAGCATCTGCTTGGTCAGTTGGCGCTGGGATGATGTCTCCCTGCATCTGGCAGGGTGGTGGAGATATGTGTAGTTCCTAACAGCTGCTAAACAGAGAGGACACATCCCACCTGTGAAAAATGGAATTTTAACTCGGAGATGATTTGAGAGAAGTTGAGGGTAGGCAGCTTCCCTTCAAAGATGAACATACCCCACAGTGGCTGAAAAATGTGATATGTTGTAACTTGGGGTTTTTTTCTTCTAACTTTCAAGTATTTTGGGTGTCTGATTCCTGGCTTTGGAAGTCCTTGCATCCATAATACTAAAAAGTTAAGTTAATAAAAAAGTCTAATGTATGGGCTGTGGAAAAGATCTGATCCCTCCTTAGAGGTATTTCCTTGTCAGCTAGGTTTGAAAGAAAGGAGAGACTGACTTTAAATATGGTGTTTTCTTCTGTGTCATGCTGTATTTTTTTTGCACACCTCTCTAACCCAGTGACTTCCTTGGTGTGAGAATAGGAAAGGAATATGGGTTCAGCCGTGAGCAAGGCACCGCAGCCAGGCACCTTCCAGACTTCAATTTCACTACGTGCATCCATGTGCCTTGTCCAGTGTCTGATTTTTGGCTCTGCCCGTCTCCAGTGTGTTAGAGCAAAGTGAAAAAAACTAACACCAAACAGTTCATAAGTAGCATGAGAGAGATTTCTTCCTAAACTCTGCAGACTATCAGCAGATGCTCTGAAGCAATGGATTAGTGAAGGTTGTATTGCATATAGAATAGTAATTTGTGCTGCAGAAAAGCAACATGACAATGAATGGAACATGCTCTTAAAAAAAATGTGATCCAGAGGGATGAGAACGAGGCACCCCTGTACCTTTTCTGATGCCATTTGTCTTTTCCCCACATTTAAGTGGGCTCAAGGATTAAATTTGTATCCATAAGCTTTTTCTTAAAATAGCCTGAATTCAGAGAACTTCTAGATAGACTTTGATCACCTATTTTCAATTAGATCATCTTGCGAAGCTGAATTTATTGGCTGAATTTTAGAGGTATTTTCATGCTGGTAACCTTTTTCTTTTCCCCATGTTCTGGTGGAGGGTCAAAGCTTCCATTTGGATCCATATGCTTGTCCTTAAAATGAAATTCGTCTATCAGTAGTGGTATTTCTTGTGTCGATGGCTTGCTGTCTTGGGATCATCAAAGACCTAACCTCAGAGGTCCACTACCATCCATTCCCTTTTCATCAGAGATGTAAAATATTCATACAGCAGCTTCCAAGGAATAAGAGAGTTCAGTTGAAACAGTGGAGAACACATAGATCTGTTGATTGAGATTATGCCCCTTTCATTTTTTTATTACTATTATTTGTTGGCTCTTGAACTTTGGTAGAAATTGCAGAAAACTAAGGCAGAAAGTGGACACACCATAGACAGCAGTCATGGCATTGATCACAGACTGCTGGGGGATTGAACCCATTGTTACGGTTTTATGTAATACTTTTAATAACTGCACAATGAGTCATGGGGTTCCTTGAGATGTACCTAAAGGTAACTAAAGGACCCCTTCCTATTCCATTATATTTTTCAATTTAAAGAGAAGCTCTTTTGTCTTACTGAACCATGTAACCAGAACCAGAAAGAGAAAGCTGGGTTTAATACAGGTTTCTTTTTCTTCCTTCCCAGTCAAATCTCTACCCTACCGTGGGTCTCCAGACTCCAGGAGAGATAGTGGATGCCAACTTTGGGCAGCAGCCATTTGTGTTCGACATTGAGGACTACATGAGGGAGTGGCGAGCGAAGATTCAGAGCACCATTAAGCGGTTTCCCATAGGAGACAGACTAGGCGAGTGGCAAGCCATGCTGCAGAAGTAAGTCGCTGTTCTGATGTTCAGCTTCTTCCATTCTGTTAGGCTTTAAATACTTTTTTAATGCTAATTTATGCTTTCTTATGGCAAAAATTGCCGGTCAGTGCATTTTGCTCAAATTGTTTTACCCTCTGTTTTGTTGTTTAATAGTCTTTCCTGTGTAGATTGCTGCTGTTTCAAATGTAAAAGATATGGGAGAAGTTTTCAGCCAAAGACTGCATGAAAGCTTGTAGGAATGGAAGAACATACACTTTGATGTGATGCACTGGGGGAAGGGGAGTGGAGAGGACACCACAGAAACTCTAACATAGCAGAAAAGCCAGTATGTAAGTCAGCTGAATTTGGAAGTGAAAGAGCAAAAAATAACATAAACCAAAGGCTTCCAAACCCAATCTAACTGAAAACACAATTATGGCACTTTATAAATTTATGAATATTGAATGCATTTCCCATTGCAAAAAGGATTGAATGGAACTTGATGAGAACAATTGACAGGAGTTGTCAGAGGTCAGGAGTATCTTCTGCCTGAAGAAAGACAGAGTTGACTAAGGCTCCACAGCTTGGAAACAGGTAATAGAGGGAGGTGGACTGTAGTTGTCTGTCAGTCATCTACACAATGAAGAGCATAACTAGAAAGTGATTATTCACTGTTTCTCAAAATACAAGAATTAGAGAAAAAGCACCTTCTGGCTTAAAAACAAAATAATTTTTTTTTTCACTAAGTATATGAAACTGTGGGACTTGCTGCTGCAAGAAGTTGTGGTGGTTTAAGTACAAGTGGATTTTAAAAGCTACACATTTAAATATTCACAGTAATTCATGGAGGCCAATTCCATAGTTATATTTTAAACCCCCAAGTCTGTGGCTGTTGTTTATATCTCTGATTGTTTATATCTCTGATGACAGATATCTGTGTTTCACCTTTTTATTACATTCTTTCCCTAAACACCTGATACTGGTCACTGTCATCCAGGAGACTTTGATGCAGCGATGATCACAACCATGTGATGGTTCTTGTTTTCTGCTAGTCTCATATTTAGTTATTCACAGATAATTCAGGGCAACCAGCAAAGCCTTTGAAAAGCAACTAGTGGAAGCTATTGAAAATAATAGTAATACCTTTTTTTTTTCAAGAAAATAAGGAGCAGGGGGCCCGCCAGGGAGTTTGTAGGGCTTGTAAAGGATTGCAGTATAAAAAGAGACCTTGGGGAAGATAAGACCATATCCAATTGAATTCTTTGCCTGTGTGTCCAGAAATCAGGTAAATTGTCATGCTGGGATGCTTCTTTGTGAGGGACTTGGCAGAGGCTGCGTCTGGGATTGAAGTGTCTGTCAAAGGAGCACTGGAGGAAATAGGTGAGGGGAAGTGGAGAAAGTCTCTGGGATCAGATATTTACCCAGAGTCCTAACGGGACTCAAGGAGAAAACAGGTGAGCTTGTGGCTCTGGAACAAATTTTCTGTCTGAACTGCTTTGGGTCAAGAGAAGGGGAGGATGGTGTGTGGTGCCATGTTTCATGAAGGGTTTCAGAAGAGAGTCAGGCAGCAGTGGGCTGAGAGAACCTTAATGTGTGGCTTGGACAAATCCGTAGACGGACTACTGGAGGGTAGATGCATTGGGCGCATGGAGAAATAGGATGTGAGTTTTGCAAAGAGGAGCCAGCAGACACGTGGATGTGGTTCTTGAGCTGCTGTCTTTGTCCTGGAAATCCAAAAGGCTTTTGAAAAGTTCCCTTGTTGCAAACTAAGGGGGAACTATGCAGCCAGAGGCTGAGGACACATGTCCAATGTGGATTATAAGTTGTTTAAAAGAGAGACAAGAGAGGGAATGAGTGGGTAAGGGATTGTCACTTTGGGAGGAAGGGATCCTCCAGAAAGGAATGAGATCTTTGGGTTATGGTGAATCATTGCACAGAAATGTCAGCTCATTTTTTTGGTAGCAAGCAGGAAAAAAAAAAATAATGCTAGGATTTGTTAGGCAAAAACTACCCCATGCAGTGCTACAGGCTTGGGGAAGAGTGGCTGGAAAGCTGCCCGGCAGAAAAGGACCTGGGGGTGTTGGTCAACAGCTGGCTGAATATGAGCCAGCAGTGTGCCCAGGTGGCCAAGAAGGCTAACAGCATCCTGGCTTGTATCAGAAATAGTGTGGCCAGCAGGACTAGGGCAGTGATCATCCCCCTGTACTCGGCACTGGTGAGGCTGCACCTTGAGTACTGTGTTCAGTTTTGTGCCCCTCACTACAGGAAAGACATTGAGGTGCTGGAGCGTGTCCAGAGAAGGGCAACGAAGCTGGTGAGGGGTCTAGAGCACAAGTCTTATGAGGAGCAGCTGAGGGAACTGGGGTTGTTTAGCCTGCAGAAAAGGAGGCTGAGGGGAGATCTTACCACTCTCTACAACTACCTGAAAGGAGGTTGTAGCAAGGTGGGGGGTGGTCTCTTCTCCCAAGTAACAAGCGATAGGGCAAGTGGAAATAGCCTCAAGTTGTGCCAGGGACGTTTAGATTGGATATTAGGAAAAATTTCTTCACCGAAAGGGTTGTCAGACATTGGAACAGGCTGCCCAGGGAAGTGGTGGAGTCACCATCGCTGGAGGTATTTAGAAGGCATGTGGATGTGGTGCTTAGGGACACAGTTTAGTGGTGGACTTGGCAGTGCTAGGTTAATGGTTGGACTCGATGATCTTACAGGTCTTTTCCAACCTAAACAATTCTATGATTCTACAATTCTAAGTGAAGTTAACCAGATGGCACATTTAGAAAAAATAAAGGAGGGGTTTTTTTTCACACATCTGCCATAAGATACCATAAAACCAGCATGGATTGAAAAACTGACTGGAGACATTATTAGAAAGAAAAATCTATTGGAGCTATGATGTAGACAGATACCACCCTTAGGACAGGAAGTATCTGACTGATCACTGGAAGCTGGAAGGGTTATGGGGAAAAGTATCATTTCATGTGTGCCTTGTTCCTTTATGTTTTTTCTAGGCATTTGCTTTTGCCAGTTGGCAGGTAGAAGTACAGAGCTAACTGGGTGTTTGGTCTGACCCAGCATGGGTGAGATGTAACAACTGGCATTGACTTTAATGTTAGTTTTCATTCTGATGTACTGGATTGTTGAATTTATGGGGTCATTTCATTCTCTGCAATGCATCTTGTCAGGCTGTGGAAAGTCAGGCTCTGCTTTTGGAAAGCTTTCTTAGCAGCCAAAGAGAATGAAGAGGTTCATTGATATTTAAATAGAAATACTTAGCTCCTAGTGCTCAAAAGGCAACTTGTTCAGAAAAAGGTGTGTGCCCTGTATCTTTGAACATAAAAGCACCTGCATTGAGTGAGAGCACTGGTCTGCCAAGCTTGGTTTTATCAATATGTTAATAGCACAGGTTCCTGCAGCACTAGTGTTTTTTCCTTTCCCTGGTAAAACTGACCATTTTTTGCCACCCCATTATTTAACTGAATATTTAGCTATGTTGGACCTTTCCATTTATCACATGGTAACACAATTTCTTTGAGAGGCTTTGCTGAAAGACTCTGTGAAATATCTTTGGACAACCAAGTGGACTGCAAAAGTATCTCTTTTCTGCCTGCTTCCAGACTTCCTCCAAAAATGTCACCAAATTAGAGCGCCATGAATTCCCTTTACAAAAGCTGTTGATTCTTCTGCAGTAGGACCGGTTTATCCCTACATTTGTTCCTTGTGTTCTCCAGAATTGTTTCTTCTCGTGTGCATGGCGGAGGTGTCAGTGTCATCTTTCTGGACTTCCTCATATCTCCTTTGGACTTCTCTTTAAGAATCAGCATTATGTTTCCCATCTACCTCCTCTCTGTAGGCAGGTTTAAGTCAGGGCTTGTACCTCATGTTAGTAGTCCAGCTGTTTCAGGTTGGAGCTCCAAGCTCTTGGGCCAATGTTTTCTTGTCCTGTGACTTTGTTAGGATTTGTAGTATCTTATTTAATCTCTAACCATGCAGCTAAGCATTTTGTTCCCTTCAAAGACTCTCATTCTTGACAGATCCTGAGAGGTGCAATCCTAGAGAGGCTGTCACTGGGGAGGGTTTGCTGTAGGGAATGCCTCCCTGGATTGCAGAGGAAGAATTACCCTGGCAGAATTTTTCACCTGTGTTGCACTCCTAGATAGGATGTCACTGGAAAGGCTGATCTGACAAGGTTTTCAAGTGCTTGAAACTTGTCTTCTTTGTGTGTTGTTACAGTTTTATAGGATCTCTAATCTTTTTAGCTCTTGCCATGAGGGATCTGAGTAGCAGTCATCTGAGACTTGAGATCAGCTAGTGTGGTTGATTATGGGAGGAGGAACGGTGTAGGTCCCTGTTTCTGATAAAGTGGGAGGACTCGACATGTTTGTTTGAGAAGTGGTACCATGCAGAAGGAGGAGAATTTCATGTAATTTGTACAGAGAAGCATGCAGCCGAGTTCTGTTTTGAAGAAGAAAAGCCACAGACAGTACAAGCCTCTCTACCACTACCATGACCACTCTAGGTGAGAGAAGCACCCCTAGATGCAGCACAGAGATAGCTGCTCCTGTGATTTGAGCACCGCTGCTCTCAACAATTTTCAGCTATGGCTCCCAAGCGGTAAAAGCTATTCCTTTGGAGAACCTTGGATTCTGAAAGGTTTTTGTTGTCTGCATGAACATGTCACATAGATCACAGTGGAGTGTGATAATATCTCCCCTGAACTTCAGGAGAGGTACCCCTGGATGCAAACATACTGCTGAATGTTTGAGAGTGTGCAGCCCTGCTGTAGTAAGTAGCTGAGAGACAGAACTGATAAGTCATTGCTGAAAATTAGCTTGGCATAGTGACCAGTGTGTAATACTGCTGGGTACCAACGCAGGGATGCTTCCTGTGGTGCCACGGGCAGAAGTGGCATAGGGAGGAGCTCAGTTTTTTGCAGCCTCTGTCTCTGGCTACTGAATTAAACTGTAGCAAGGGCTGGGTTTTCCCCTCCCTTCCTGCCAGCCTGTATTGCTCTGTTCAGTGTTTCAGCCTGGCTGAGCCAGGGTGACTTGGCTGCTGTGCTTGTCAGTGAGAGGAATGCGCTTCATTATGCCTGTCGGTACCATGTCAAGGGCAAAGGACATGTCTTGTACCAACAGTGGTCAGAAGCACTTGGTTTTAAAACAAGTTTTAAAAATTATACACCTGCTTAAAATGAAAATTATTGCTGAATCAAAATACTTCTTTCTTGTACTGATAGTAGCCAAGTTCAGTGTGTGTTTTGAGCTGTGACTTGATCGGATCAATGCCAGCTTCATCATGAGAAGCCTATTTTGAAATTCATCACCAGAAGCTTTGAAATCCAGTGCTGGCTTTTTAGGTTTTGTTAAAATCCAGTGAGCACTAACATTTACCCACCATATCCTGGGAAGGCACAAGTGCTTTAGAAATGGTCTGTTCAGAAAGACGGTTTTGTTGTGTTTGTTTTCTGACAGTGGTACTACCTCCCCAACGTTTTTTGAAAATACAACTTTAAAATGTGTTAATGTTTGTAAAATCAATGCTGACAGTCCGCTCTTTGTAAATCAGCAGATAAAAGTATCTGTGAATGTGTAGAATTCATAAGGACGTTCAACTACCAAAGATGTAATTGCTGGGAAAATAAGTGATGGAACAAATTCAGGACCAGAACCTTTTTGTGAGATCTGCTTGAAAGCCATGAGCTTCTCTGAGGTTCACATTTTGTGTCTATATAGGATATCACTGGTAGTACTGAGCTCTTACAAGCGACCGTTGGACAGCAGTCATTAAATAAATAAATACTGTGTATACATTGGGAGTTTTAATTATTACCCCCTCACCTCTCCACCCCGTAAGGTAAATTTAGAGCCTCCCTCTTGTTTCCTGAGGACCAGGTGCCTATCTTGTAAATTTACACTGTTTGGACCCAGAAGTAGGACCCTGGTTATGTCCTAAGCAAGCTGAGTTTGGTCACTGAAATTGCAACTTCTGTTGTGTTGATTTTTTTCCTCCAGTGTAATTACCCTGTTTTACCAATGTCTCTTCATCTGTTTGTATTTTCTTATTTTCCAGTATGGTTTCATCATATTTGGTTCATCATGGGTACTGTTCAACAGCAACTGCTTTTGCCAGAGTCACAGACACCACAATCCAGGAAGAACAGACCTCAATAAAGAATAGACAAAGTAAGTCTCTTGCATAGTCTTTCCCAAAGTGTAGCGTGCTGGCCACATGTTACCTTCAGGACTCTGCAGAGGAACGAAGTGCTGTGGAAGTAGAAAAGTTATTCCACAACAGTACAAAGCTGTCCACAGCACACTGCTGACTTAGTGTTGCTGCCTGTAGGTCAGCAGAGCTTGGGGACCACTACTGGGAGCACTTTTCCCATCATCACTGTGTGCCCTCCACCCTCTGCCATCTTTGGCTGAAGAACTGCCTTATTCTTTCCTTTGCCTGTCTTCTCTGAGAAATGACCTGCATGCCTGGCAGCATTGGATAAGCTAAGTTTTCTGATCAGCTTGGTTAATTTTCCTCAGTCCTGTTGAAAATGAATAGCTGAATCCTGGAAGAGGTGAGGTGACTCTGAGCTTTGAGACCAGCAGTTTCATGCATCAGGCTAAACGTGATATCTAGGGCAGAAGGCGCTTTCTTGGAGGTAGTGCCAAATTGGTGGAGACTAAAATGGTTATCTTGGACTTTAGCTGAACTGAGGTCACTGCCTATCAGGATCCCTTTGGATTTGGGTTCTTCGATGGCAGGGGCAGTTTCATTAGCATGGTCATACAGACCCGGACACATCAATCTATTTTGACTACGGCTCCCAGAGTTAATGAGTCTTCCAGTCCCTTTGCAAATTTTGTCTTCAGGTAAATTTTTTGCATACTAAGGGTTTTGCAAATTCATAGCCAACATATTTAGCTCACACTAGGTGAAGAGTTTGTATTCTGTGTCTGTTTTGGTTACTGCTGTTTCCTCCGAAGTGGCTCATCTCTCAGTTGGTAAGGCTGTAAGTGCTTTTGGTTCCTGCAGAACAAGGCTTGCAGCTTTCTCCTGCTGTACTTTTTTTTTTAGCTTTTCTATTCACAGGCTCAGACTGCAGAGTCACAGAACATTGGTGTGTTTTCTGCGTTCTCCTGGCTATTGAATACAGGCTACAACCCACTCTGTACATTTCCCTTTCCTTTGTGAACCATTTCTCATGTGACTGTTACGTATCGGGAGCATCATGCCCCTTTGTAGCTCACTCTCCATACATTACATATGCTTAGCTAGCATTCAGGTTCATCTGGGGACTCTGCTTAGTACCCAAAATAACTTGTAGTTGCTGCCCGTTAGTGCTGATGCACTTTGTGCTTTCCAGGTCATCCATTGTGCAGCCCTGACCCCAGCCAGTGTTCTTGCTGGTGTGGGTTTAATTGGTAAAGCCTTACGGGAGGCTTGCGAGACGGTGCAGTCTTGTTTGTCTGAGGACAGGTGACAAGGCAGATGGAGGGAAGAAATCTAGAGCTCTGAAGTTGCGGCTTAAATAAAAGGTGTGAGGAAAACACAGATGGGAAGACAAAAAGGGGGGAAAATGTAAAAGGCAACGACATCTGTGAGAGTTGTCAAACAAGGCAAAGAAGAGATCTGTCAAAAGCAGCGAGACATGAAAACGGATGTGCAAGTAAGTAGAAGTGGGAGCCAAGACAAGTCATTGCAGATTGTTATTGGGGATTGCTAATGAGGATCACCAGGCTGGGCTTTCAACTGTGCATGACTTGCGAAAGTCACAGCCTGTTGTTAGTAGAGAGCCTCTGCTTGCAAAGCACCTCACAGGCAATTCAAAACTTTCTCTCTGTTGTTTGTAAGGAGACCTGGAAAAACAAAGAGGGAAGTGCAATGCATTTTTAGTTTTAATTACATTTAGTTCTTAGTTTTAAGTACACTTAGAAAGAAAGTAAAATGTGAACCTCTCTAGATCAGCAGCTTCTCTTGAGTGTTCAGGGATGGGATCTCAAGTTCAGTCTTGCACTTGTGCCTTCTGACTCACTGAAGGAACATAGGTGGGACATGAACACCCAGCATGGTAGATGGCTTCTGCCTTGTATCTTTGCACCTCCTACAGGTGTACAACTCATTGAGCTGTTTCTAGCTTAGTCAATAGTTGATTCTTGGAGCTAGCTTACAGGTGCCACATTCTCACTGCAGGGCAAGCTCAGGTTACTTCTCTGGGAATACATTGAGGTGGGACTTACAGGAACCCAGTTTTGTTGGTATAATTACTTCTACTTAGAGGTGGGGATATTGGGGAAACAGTACCGTGCTGTGGTTTAAGCCCACAGACCCCCTAAGAATACTCTGCTTATCTGATGCTCAGCCATACATATGCTTCCAAGCGTGAACCAGCCAGAGGATGTAACACGGGGGTGACCTAGGGGCTTCCCCTCTGAAATTGTCATTTCCCCAGCAGCCTCCTTGCTCCCATCCAGTTGTCGTGTCCTGCTTTCTTTTCCATTGCTACATGGCTCTGTGACTAAAGGGCTAAAGTGAAGAGCACCCCACCCCAGCGCACCTCCTTCATCCTTCAGATCCTTTCACTCTTGGTGTTTCTGAGCTACTAACAGATTCTACCTCATTTTCACAGGCTTTTCCTCACCGTAATCCATAATAAACAAAATGCGGTCCCTAGTTCTCCCTAGCCCTTGTGCAAGGTGGCAGTGGGGAGCTGTTTGGCATATGTGAGACAACTCTTCTGGCTGTTGTTGTTGGCCAGTCCTTTGTGTCAATAGGTCTCTTTCTGCTTTCAGGAATACAGAAGCTAGTATTAGCAGGCAGAGTGGGAGAGGCTATAGAAGCCACCCAGCAGCTCTATCCTGGCCTCCTAGAACATAACCCCAACCTGCTCTTCATGTTAAAGTAAGTATGATAGCTTTATACTCCCTAATGCTGAAATGTGTAGGTGAAGGAGAGAAGAAAGAGGCTGTCCAGCCATACAGTCTGGCTGCACACCTGGGTCTGAATTGAAACTGTTTGAGATCCCTTTGGGAGCAGGTGGGAGAGGACACAGGTTTAGTCAGTCCTTTGCAAAGTGCTTGTAGCAATGTAGACATAGTTCTTTTGTTGCTGCTCAGACCCAGTGTGGCTTTGCCTCGTGAGGTCAGGCAGAGGTGGGTGAAATTTAGCTCTGCTGACTGCCAGAAGCTCCTTCACAGATGGCTTTCGCTTGTCTTGTGGAGATCTTGCAACACTGGAGCACATGGCAGTCACTGTGAGGGTTCCTAGAAGGGCAGATGTATGGAAGAGGCTGTCTGGGGTAGGGACTAAGGGAAAGAAGTGCTCATGTGTCCCAGTTCTCCCAGCTGTACAGAGTGGGTCTCCCCAGCCTCCTGAGACATATAAGGATAATTCCCAGTAAAGCTAAATGAGGAGCTGTCCTCACTGTCACTGTGAATATTGCATTTTTTATCATTCCTTCTCTGTTTTCCATTGACCACCAGTATTTCTAAGTTGATGGAGTAGTGGGGCAACTATGATGTTTGGCAGATTTAGTATCTTCTCCCTGAAAAAAACCCCCACAATTGTATTTTAGAGTACCTGCAGATGTGGTGGAGATGAAAGCACGCTGTAAAGGAACAGTTTCTTCTTAGCACAATGGAAGTAAACTTGCTTTTGGGGACTGTCTCAACATTCATTAGCATCAGAGTTGCAGTTTCTGAACTCTTTCTTCCCATAGCATTATCAAAGCACTCACAATTCAAAAGTACAAGAAGTCTGAAATGTCTTTCTGAAAGCCAAGAAATTTAACTCCTATGCAGTTGCTAGGACTTCTCCACTCAGTAACTAGGGAAACCTCAATGCAGAGCATCCTGACTGTCACGCACCCTTGTCTCCTTCTTCCTTCTTATGAAATCAGGTGTCGGCAGTTTGTGGAGATGGTGAATGGGACAGACAGTGAAGTACGTTGTTTCAGTGCCCGCAGCCCCAGATCCCAGGACAGTTACCCTGGGTCCCCCAACTTAAGTCCTAGACATGGATCAAGCAACTCACACGTTCATAGTACCGGTAAGTGTGTTTTCTGTGTCTCCTAGTGAGGATAGCAAATGTCAAAAGTGGACATGGTTGTGTTATTACCCTACCTACTACTTTCTGTGCATTATTCTATGAAATGCTCTTTTCCTTTCTGATACCCAGCTGAGAGGACATACTGTTATCATGAGTGTCTCTATACTGTTACAGAATTGGTTTTGCATTAGTTATTTTCCACAGACAATTGTCTGCAGAGCAGGTTTTTTTCAGAATAAAGAACTTTTGAAGGTGGCCTTCTAGTGCAGCCACTAGCGACTCAGTGTTTCACTGATCGAGCTGTAAGAGGAGGTCTGGAAAACAAAGGCTGTTTCTGGTACCTTGGGGTCTGCAAAAGAATTGCTTTCCGGTAAGAACCAAGCAGAGGATGCACTGTTCTGGCCAACAGAGCGAAAGGTTAGGGGAATGCCTTGCATGACGGTTTCTCCCTCCCCCATGGACTTTACCTTGCAAGCTCTAAACATGTAAAAAGGGAGCAGTTCTCTACCTGCAAATCCCATCTCTGGAGCATCAACTCTTTGCAGTTTGGGAAATTAAACTTTAGGATTTGAAGTGGAAAGAACAAGATAAACCAGGACACCCAAGGTATCTTCCCTAGGTAATTATTGACTGTGGCTTTGAAGGTGGAGTGGGCCTGGGAGTATGACCTGCAGAGCCCCTGAAAACAGTCTGAGCTGCTTCACTGAGCCTTGAGCTGCTCGCAGCCATCTGAGTGTATTTTTTTCTGTTATTCCTGCTGCTGCATGTGACAAACTGTGGACAGGCAAACATTTGAGGGAAAGGAAGACAATTACTTGAATGCCTCCAAGCTGTCACTCACCTTCCCAAGCCAGTATCTTTGTTTTCCTACATTGTGTTGCGAGAAACCCTAGGTATGTTTCTCTGACTAGATAGTCAGAGTGATCCCATCAATCCATAAAAGCTCTTGGTAATACCTGTTTTCAGCTGGGAGCTGCCTTCATAAAAAAAACCCCTACAACACAATGCAGCATTCATATGTATTTGTCTTCATACATGGGACATCACCTTCCACAGTTCTCTCTGTCAGACCTTGTTCTTTCAAAATAGTGATAATTTCATCAGCGCATGTTTCAATGATTAAGCAGAACTGTTGTGCGCAGTCTACTGTGCCTTTGTCATTAAAATGTACAAAATGGCCCGTTGTTTGAATCTTTGCATTGTTGTGATAAAAATATAAGTAAATTCCCTAGCTATAAATATAATTGTGGATCAGCTGATCAATTTGGATATATCACCATCAATTCTGGAGGAACAGCCATGCCGGGTCACATCATCTAGCCGAGATCCTTTGGTCATTATTGGTTGCCTAGGGAAGAATAAATGAAGAAAGCAAGCCCACAGTGAGGTTTTTCCAAAATATTATTTGAGCCCCTAATGATTTGCAGTTGTCTTGGTATTAAATAGCCTCTGTAAGCTTAGCCAGTCATTTTTGAATCCATATAAAACTTGTGGTAATGACCAAAGGTTTGTGTCCTGTGTCAGGGAGTTCCACAGCTTGATGGGCACCATTTGTTGGGGAGCAGATGAGATTTCAAGCTTGACTCTCCTTTCAGTGATGTCTGTTCTCCTGAACAAGGAAGGTTAGCTTGTGATTTTTAAGAGGATTGTTGTTACTTGCTGAGTGTTGTGTGCATCAAGTATATCCCTAATGTAAGATAGGTTGTGGAAAGCCTGGGAAGTTCTGCTTGCAAAGAGTTCTCGTTGTGGCCTGGTTTTCACCTGTGCTTTCATAGTTTTCCTGGATAGAGGGTTTATGAGAAATATTTGGGTTTGTGAGGAGAGAGTTTGTAAACCTCTTTACAAACCATCCATGCTTCATATTCCAGCAATAATTTCTGTACTTGTGTGAGCTGTTTCTGCCAGTCTCTTATGTACAGCCCATTTTTAGAACTTCCTTAAGCTCAGATGTTGCTGGTGAGTAGTGGGGTTCTTTCCATATTAATTTGTGTTTTCTCTAAACCCCATTGAACTTAAGAATGATGAATCATAATTTAAGATCTGCAGTCTTATTTTGCTTTCTTCCTTTGGGGCCTGCTCTCTTGCTAAATTGTTGACTTCACAGTAGAGTGATATTGTTAGTCTGGTCTCACTTTTCCCTTTCTTCTTGACTTTCAGGAGCAGATAGTCCAACCTGTAGCAATGGAGTAATGTCCACAAAAAGCAAACAGAGTCACAGTAAATACCCAACACTGAGTTCATCATCTTCATCTTCCTCCTCCTCCTCCCCCTCATCTGTGAACTACTCTGAGTCCAATTCTACAGATTCTACCAAATCTCAGCAGCACAGTAGTACAAGTAACCAAGAAACCAGGTATTTTTTTTCCTTTTTTTTTCACCTGAGGAGGGTGAGATGGTGGGAGAGGGCTCAGTCTGCTTTCTGAGGAGCCAGAAGGGCATCTGTCCTGCTCTTTTGAATAACAACATAACTTATATCTACAAGGTCCTAACTATTCCCAGCAGACACAAGCCTGTTGCAATTCCCCTGCTCTGGCTCAGGCTTGGAGGCTTATCTCATAAGGAATATGATGATGCTCTTGTTTCAAACACCAGGCTGTCCCATTAAACTGCTGTCATCAGAGCCCAACATGATAGTTTGCATAGAAACTCTCCCATTGATCCTGGTTTTGTTACTGCTGTCTCAGCCAGTCGATTACTGCTGCTAAGCAGCTTGCCTGCCCTTTAGTGAGTGAGGCAGCAGCTCAAGTGCTTATGGGGTTGGTGCATTGCCCTCTTGAGTGATTTTCTTGGGCTACCTTGTCCTGTTGCCCAGTTCCTTCCAGATGCGCCTCTGAATCAGCGGTAATTTGTTTCATGTTTGTGACAGCAGGTCAGAATTTTAGAAAGCCTCTGTCGTGGTTTCAGTTTCAGCCCAGCCGGTAACAAAGCACCACGAAGCCGCTCGCTCACTCCCCACCCCCTCCCCTGGCCATGTTGGGATGAGGAGAAAATGCCAAGGCAGGTTCGTGGGTCGAGACAAGGACTGGGAGGGATCACTCCCCACTTATGGTCACGGGCAAAAGACAGGCTCAACTTGGGGAAGAAACAAAATCCATTTAATTTACTACAAATCAAATCAAAAACAAAACACAAGGGTATCAGGAAGGGAAACCAAACATCAGAGCACCTCCCCCCACCCCTCCCGCCCTCCCAGCTCAGCTCCATTCCTGGTTCTTTCTACCTCCTGCCCCCGGCAGCGCAGGGGAACAGGGGATGGGGGTTGAGGTCAGCTCGCCACACCTTGTCTCTGCTGCTCCTTCCTCCTCAGGGGGAGGATTCCTCACTCANGGGTCCTTTCCATGGGCTGCTCTCCAGTCACACACTGCTCCAGCACGGGCTTTCCCATGGAGTCACAGCCATCTTTGGGAGCCTCCACTCCCCCGCTGACTCCCAGGGGCTGCAGGGAGACAGCCTGCCGTCTCACCACGGGCTGCAGGGCCATCAGCCTCCTCAGGCACCCCTCCTCCCCCTCCTTCTTCAGTGATCTGGGTATCTGCAGAGGGGTTCCTCTCACGTTCCAATTCCCCCCCCTCACTGCCGGTTCCCCTTCTTCAATCTGTTCTCCCAGAGGCACTACCACCGTCACTGACTGGGCTGGCCTGGCCCAGAGGCGGGTCTGACTTGGAGCTGGGGGAGCTTTTCCAGCAGCTTCTTACAGGAGCCACCTCTGCAGCCCCCTCCCCCACTACCAAAAAAAACCCTGCGCCACACAAACCCATAACAGCCTCCCTTCTCCAAGAAGCCATAGGTGGTCCAGGAGAGTGGTATAGTTACTTCTGCATTTACTGGAGTGTGGAGCATATTGAGCTGTGGTGAGAACTGAGCTTCCTTTGGGCTTGCTTTCCAGGTTGGTGTTGCAGGGCTGTCTGAGGCCCTGCTGGAGCAGAGGATATCCTTGTGATTAGTAGAATCTCTTGCTAATTGCAACTGGCACTCATCCTCTGAGTACTGTGCTGAGCACAGTTTGCAGGACAGTTTGTAGTCTCTATCATGACCTGTTGAGAGCCATACAGCACGTAACTGGGTGAAACACACTTGTTCAGACTCAATTTACCAGAATCATTTGATAATGCTGGTTTTATAATTCTTTTTTTAAATGTAAAGCCCAAGTCCCAGCAAGATTTTCTCATCATTTCAGTTAATCAGCAATCTGATTCAGACTGCTGTCTTGAACATTTAAGCCTAGAGCCCTTGTGTTGTGTATTGCACTTTTTGCAAGGGTTGATGGCTTACCACAGCCAAGATTTCCCTCCTCTTTAGTATGCGAGTATGTTATCTGTTGTCTGGCTGCTGTTCGCTGTCCTAGAGATGACTGCTTCCTGAAGGGAAAACAATAAGAATTCTGCACCTGTAATTATGACAGGCACTTTCATAACAGAAATCTGTTTCATAAGTTGCCTTCAGAAGCCTGCAACGTTTTTTGCTACACTGAATTAGACCATCTGGCTCCCTGTAGTGCAGCTGGCACCTTTCCTGGTTTACTGACCGTTGCTGGGCATCGTTTGGCATCTGAGATCTTAATTTCTTCCCTTTCTAATTTAGACATCTGGCCTTTCTTTCCTCCTTTCACCTCAGTGACAGCGAGATGGAAATGGAGGCTGAACATTACCCCAATGGAGTCCTGGAAAATTCATCCACCAGGATAATGAATGGCACCTACAAACATGAAGAGATCCTGCAGACAGATGAATCCAGCATGGGTAGGGCCATGAGGCAGAGCGGTAAAGGGAAACAGAAAGAGCTGGTATGAGAGTTAAAATTGTGATTGGATTGTGGGGAAAAAACATGTACTTTGGGTTTCTTTCCCCATCTCAGTGAATGAAGTTCTCAAGATGCCCATTTCACGGGGAAAATGAATCTGTCCTGGAACTAAAACCAGGTCTGGCTTTTCATAGTCTTGCAGCAGTGCTGGTGATGTTGTGGAGCAGAGAGAGCAATAGGAGTCAAAGGTTTGTTCAGCGCTGGTCATGAATTCCAGCTCAGAGCAGTCCTGGCACTTCTTCCAGCTGAGGAACTGAACCGAGCCCTGAAAGGCTGGCTGATGCCCAGCCACAAGGTGTCCTCAGCACAGTGTAGTCAGCTACAACTGTCTTGTTTGTGGGTGATTTAGCCAGGAAGGAGAGGATGAGTTAGCTACACTACCTCTAAAACTGGGGATTCCTCCAATTATAATGGGTCTTGTGGCCACCTAATACTGGGAAGTTGGTGGTGCTGGCATCTCTGACTGAAAGTTTTCTGAGTCCAGGGTGTGTTAGACCAGGGGTTTCCATGTTGTGTACGCTGTATCACACACATGAAAGGGTAACACAGCTGGAGTTGCAAGCTCCCATGATTGTATCAGAATACTTGATTTGTCGGTAGTCCTCAGGCATTAAACAAACTGAACTCAAGTTTTCCCTGTACCTAACAGGTGCTATGAAAAAATAACTACTGGCTATTGTAGTGCAGGGGTAAGAAAAAGTTTCCATTGGGATAAACTTAGAGCAGGGAGCAGCTACCTGCTCCAGAAGGGGAAGGAGTTTATGAATAGCATGACACAGAGTGGGCAGTGATGGGGAATGAGAGACGATTGTTACTTCTCCACTGCCTTTCCTCTAGAAGACAGCTGCCCCCAGAGGCAGCTCTGTGGAGGGAACCATGCTGCCACAGAGCGAATGATCCAGTTTGGACGGGAGCTGCAGATGCTGAGTGAGCAGCTTTGCAGAGAATATGGGAAGAACACAGTGCACAAAAAGATGCTTCAGGTAAGCCTGAGCCTTGTGCTGCATCGCAGCAGTTCTTTCGGCCAGGACTGGGGTTGTGGGTTCTCTTGCAGAGCTCTGGGTGGCCCCCACTTCTGCACTTGGTGAGGAAGAGGGGGCCTGCATGGGGATCAGAGGTCGAAACTCAGTGAATGTAGAGCATCTAGACCCAGTTCTTGGCACAGGCTCCTGCCTGCCTTCGCTCTTCTTCTCTCCAGGTGACACTCTACCTGTCTTCCTGTGCTGGCTCCCCTGTCAGGTGGAGGGGCACCCTCTTTAATCCACTATCTTGATGGCCCAGTGTGGTCCCTTGCTGCCAAGAAGAAAAGGGCCATTTCTTTTCAGGAGGTAGGCACCTGTCACCTTGGCGATGGCAGGAGGTGCCCCAGCTGATGGACTTGGCGGTTTTCCTGTGTGTTTGCAGCTATGCATGACCTTACTGTGCCTTTCTGTTCTCTCACACAGGATGCGTTTAGCTTGTTAGCTTACTCGGACCCTTGGAACTGCCCCGTTGGTCAACAGCTGGACCCGATCCAGAGGGAACCTGTGTGTGCTGCTCTTAATAGTGCTATATTGGGTAAGGCCTGGTTCCTATGTGAGTGCTACCCACTGGACATTCCTGCTTTTGAGGGCTGTCCTGTGGCAGGCAAGCCTGTGAGTGTTAGGAAAAAGTTCAGAAATAACTTGTGTTTAGCTTTTGCCTCTCTTTCTGTTGCTGGGGATTGACAGGGCAGTGATGCAGGAAGGGAGGTGGGAGGGAAGCCTGCAGACAATAGATCCTCCTGATCTAATCTTCTTTTGGCTCCCTTCCTTGGGTCTTCCTCAACGCTGCTTCCAAGGATGCTGCTTAGGATTTTCCTCCCTTGCTTACTGAAAAAGCCAAGATTTCTTTGATATATTTCCTGCCCCTCTTCCTTCTTGCTCTGAACCCACCTGAATCATTTTGCTGGCATTACCAGGGCTCTTTTCCATGCTCTTTGGGTTGGCAGAGTTTTGTCCTGGCATCATCCTACTTTGTGGTAGGGAATGCAGTTCTTCTCTTGCAGCAGCTCGTAAGTGAAGCAGGTTTCCATAGTGTTGGCTCTAAAACAGAGGGGAGCTGTAATTCCAGTTACCTTTGAGCTCATGCTGAACATGCAGAGTTAAATGCAGGCAGGGTTTTTCTTCCCTTCGAGCATTGCCTCTGCATGTTCCTATCATGTGCTATGCCTGCTAGAGCCCAGAGAGCCTGGCTGCCTGTAGTCCCCTGTTAGAATTGGGGCTGTGCTAATGGTCCAGCCCTGTTGCTCTTTCCCTTCTGGTCTTAACTGTGCTGAGAGGACCCTGCTCTGTGCAGAGATCTGGTTATAGGTTGGTTTTCTTCAGCTAGCAAAACAGCTCCCCTTTTTCTGATGAGCTTTGCTCTTTGTGTCAGCAGGATGGATCACGGTTGGATCCAGGTATGAGCAGTCTCTTGCCCTCCTCTGTTTCCTCAGAGCTGAATGTTTATGCCTGCTCTTCCATTTTCTGTAGACAAGCATGTTCCTTGCCCCAACAGCTTGTTGTCGTTTACTTTCCTGTCTTGAACCTGGTGTAGTAAATGCAGTAGCTTTCCCTGATGGAAGTCTTGTGCTTGCAGTCACTGAGTTGCCATGTCATTGCTGACCCTCCCTCTTCAGCTACAGAAAATCCCATGGTGGAGAAATGGGTATAGTGATAATGAGGTTATGGCCTGCCAGCAGTCTGCAAGAAAGGGATTGATTCATTCTAGGCAGGGTCCTTGATCCTGTCACCAGACCATGCTCAGGTTAACTTCACAGGACACTCCTGGGTTAGCTCAGTCCATCCACAGCCAGCCAAACACTGTCCACTGGACAGCTGCTTTGTCTTGGAAACTCATGCTTGACTCCTTTGCACACTCAAGCTCACTGTGTCCAGATGTATTTCCTAGTGGCTCTGTGCACCTCACGTTAAGTGTGCCAGAAGGAGATCTAGAGATTGTCTTCTGGGGGAAGGAACAGCTTGATGGACAAACCCATGAGGGCTCCTGTTCTGTCTGAGTAAAGGAACGGAAATTATATGGTTTGGGAAGGAGAGTCCCTTCCCTTGACAGTCAGCATGGGCAGGTGTCCAGCCAGGTGGCTTAGTTCTAGCCATTGTTTGTCCAGTGCGTGAGGGAGCGTGGACAAGTTGCTGAGGGGTGTTACCAGGGAGATGCGAAAGTTGGTGTCTGGACATGCTTTGTCACGCAGGTCGCAAGACACCTCATCTATCTCAGCTGAGGATTCCCTCTTGCATACATAGCAAACATGAAGTTGAAGCAGTGACCAGTGAGTGAGTTTGTCTAGGGCTTGGACTACTGTGTAGACTTGCACAAGTGGGAGAGATGGAGAGGTTGCCTGTCACTTGGTGCCCATTTCTCCTGCCTTTCCTTATTCTTCCATGCTTTGATTTCTCATGCTTTTGAGGGTTTTCTGGCAGACACTGAGGCAGCAGGAGCTCCACTACCTTTTTCTTGCTCTGGCCACCACAGCAGCACTTTCTCAAAGGCCCTGTTGAGCTGTGGCCCCATGTGGGATGTGTCATGGGTGGTGAGGTATGTGGAGGAACAGCAGTGCAGAGCCAGCAGTAATCAGGAGTAGCTTCCTTCCAGAGCCAGCGCCTTCTGCCAGGGATGCTGGGCTTGGTGCTCAGGTAGGACTGAGAGGGACCCAAGTGCAGGTGAGCCGGCATGCAGCCAGGATGCCTCTTCTAAACAGATTTCTTTTTTTGCCCCCACAGAATCTCAGAACCTGCCAAAGCAGCCCCCACTGATGCTTGCCCTGGGCCAGGCCTCGGAGTGTTTGCGGCTCATGGCTCGCGTGGGCTTGGGCTCCTGCTCCTTTGCCAGAGTAGACGACTATTTGCACTAGCCACCAGAGCAAGATGGAGTTGACATCATTGAGTGCTGCCCTTCACCCTCCGTTGCTGCCACTCTACACCACCACCTCGTTCGATAGCCTGACCTCCTTGCCACCAACTCCCCTGCTAGCACACACACACACACAGCCTGTGAAAGGATTGAGTGAGTCCCTCACTGTGTGGCTATTCCTGACCCCAGGAATGACTGGCAGATCTTACCTGTCTCCCTGCCATTGCTGCAGCTCCAGCGGCACTCAGTATTTCGCTGGTTATTCTAATGTAGCGCCTTCCGATGTAGGGATTTCTTTTTATTTTGATTTGAGTTGTTTCTCATGGATCCACCAATATTTTATCTGGAGAGTTTTGCTGAGCTGGTTTCTGCTGATTTACTGAGGAAGCTCATCAAGTTGGTGACAGCTTGTTCTTTTCTTCCCTTCTCCCTCCATCATGCACATACAGCATCATCTTCTGTGCTAGTTATCTGAACTCTTCTCGCAGTGGCAGTTCAGAGGGATTTTTTTTTTATTTTATTTGAATCCTGTTTATTAAAAAGGTGTCTTCCACCTCCACAAAGTCATTGATGTATTTATTGCCCACAGACTCGGTCCCAGCCATACACATCATAAAACCCTGCAGGAGACCTGGTGAGGTAGGTCCTGTCACGCACTAATGATGGGAGTTAGAGGAGCTTGGTCCTTCATGGTGCATGCCTCTCTTGAGAGCACAAGGCTCTCAAACACTTGTCTTTGTGAGTGCGAAGAGTAGAAGACTTGACATTGCCTATGTTAGTGGCTGCACTGTAGAAGCATCTAGTAGCCCTGAGAAATAGGTAAATCCAGCTCTCTCAGCAGCTAGAGGGACAGGACTGACAAATATGAAGTCATCTACTACAGTATTGGTAGAAGCAGGTCCTGTTAGCCTGCAAGAAACATCCATGGGTGCTGCCTGGTTGGGCTGTCAGTTTTTGTGTTAAATCACAAATCCCCCTTTTTCTTCATATAAGAGGGCTCTGTCACTAAGACTCAAAAATAATAGTATTTACTGACCCCCCCACATAACACTGATCTAAATGAGCACTTCTAAATTTTGGAAGTGTCTTGAGAACACTAGTGTGAACTGTGCTCACCCTTGCAGGTGGCACATGCCAAGATCAAGTTGCAGGTTAGGGTCAGTACTAGCTTTGTAAGGTCCGAGCCGCTCAGAAGGGCAATGTTTCTTTAAGGATTACTAAGAAAATTATTTTAGTTTCAGGCCCAAAAGCAACCAGCAAGGATCTGCGGGTGAGTAACTTCCAAGTAAGATGGACTAACATGTCCCTTCTACAATGTGTATCAGGCCCAGGGACTCAAGTGCTGCTAAGCTTTTGGCATTCAAACCATCTGCCTCTTAAGTGTTTCTGAGCAGGTACTCTTTAACTGGTGAGGCTGTGTAGGAGGACTGTGTGCTTTGCATCCTCTGGTGTACTGTTAGGAGACTTCAGGTTCAGTCTGGCAGCATGGGAGGTATTGTAATTCTGCACCAAATGAATTTTAGGTCAGTAGGTCTGAGGAGGGCCCAGGGGAGCTCAGACCCAACATGTATTTTACTGCTGTTCATGAATATTTTTTGGGGGGAACGGTCAATGAAAGAAGAACAGATTGTGTTAAGTTTGCCCTTAAAATGGAAGTTAGCCTGTGCCAGGGCTTCAAGCAGGAAGAGAGCTTTTGTGCCACTGAAGAAAGGAAGGTGGTGTGTGACCTCTGTGCAGTAGCCCAGAGCTTTAAGCATTTTCTGCATTTGCAGGCTTGATTTGTAGCTGGAACATGAGGACTGAAATCAAGGCAGAGCAGGGGGGCAGGTGTCCCCTGGACTGCAGAAGATGATTGTGGCAGTGAATGCGCAGATGGTGTTGGAGGTAGTTGGGAACGCCTATCGCTGCCTTTTGGTGAAGGTACACAATGTGTAGAGGCAGTGCTAGAGCCATGGTGGCCTAAGAAACAGGCAACACGAGGTTTAGAGGCGGAGGAGATATTTTTACTAGATCAACCCGTATAGTTGAAAAAAGCAGAGGCAACTCTGCTTGTCATTCTAGTGATGGATATTACCTCAGCCTGCAGTCCTTACCTCGCTGCAATTCCAGAGACACTATAACTTGGTGGGCAGGCTTGCTTTCTGAAGCCTCTTGATGCTGGACCTGCCAGCCTGCCCAGCCTAACCCATTGTGCCCTGGTGCCATTGTTGAACCTGAGGCAGCATGTGAACTTGGCCTGGTGAGAGATTCTTCTGCAGGCTCTCTGTTTCTTAGACCCAGGCTTATGGGTCACTGATGGGCTGATTGTGGGTGCTTAGGTTGGAAACACTCTAGTACCTGGCTTTTCATTTCACATTTGGCGACTTCCTCTGCTGTTGGTCACCATTTAGCTTGCTGCTGTCTGGTTGCAGTCAGACCTCTCATCTTTGTAGCAATACCATCTTTATCTCTTTCTGAGTTTTTTTTGTTCCTTCTCTTGTGGTTCTTTTAAGCCAAGCCTTTTTGTCATGTGTCACATTAATGCCCCACTTGGTCTCTCAGCAAAGCTGTGCTGACTATCTTAGAGCATTTTTTTTGTTTTGATTTCCCTCTTGCTATAAAAAACCCCACGTGATGCTCCTAGATACCTGGTTATTCTGGTGCCAGGAAATGTGTGATGGGATGGTTTCTCTGGCTTCTCACGGAGAGAGGCCTGTGGTAGAAACCGTCTTCCTGTTCTGTACATTGTTAGTGCTGAGAGGCCACACTTGATTAATTGTGAGTCATTCTCTCTGGCACTGATGATGTGCATCACATAGTGGCAGCAGATACCTGTAGACTAGACAGCAGTGATGGTGTCCACTTCTTGCACTTAAAGCAATAGTGCTAGCTTGAGTTGTTTTTCCCTTTCCACTTGACCCAGTTCCTAACCGGCCTCACAGCTGTAACCACCACCCATTGCTGCTGCCAGCTTCTCAGCAGCTCTTATACCTGGTGTCCTGATTCCGGTTTTTGAGGCGTGCAAAGGCTTTTCTGCTGTGACATATCTGTCCCATACCTGTTACTTGGGGGTTTTTTTTATTTCAAGTGTTCTTGCAGTTTCACTAGGGGTTTCTGCTTGTTGTGCTCAGATGCTGACTAACATGGCCATGACTCAGTATGGGGAAGGTGAGTGTGTTTGCGGTGTGTGGTGGGGTGTAGGTGTAGGCTTCAACCTACAACAGATTTCTAGATGAGATTTCTGACTTGGTTTTCCCAGGTAGTTTTTCAAAGCCTCCTGGTCTTTGAGTGTCCTTGGCTGCTCCTTGATGAGACTTGCTTTGAATTGTTGCAGTCATTTTAAAAAGTGAACAGAACTAAACTGAATTGAGGTTTTTAACTTTGAATGTGGTTGTATACCTAATCAGAGGCTACGTGCAGTTTAAAAATTACTTTTATAAAAGTGATTTGGGATTTGTTATTCTAAGTGCCTCATGCTTTGCTCAGAAACAGATGAACTAAGAACACCCTAGGTGAGACTCTGCTTCATCTGGGCAGTCCCTCACAGTGTCACTTCTCCCAAGAGTCCTTCAGTAAAGCCATGTAAATGATTGTGTAGCCTGTAGTAGAAACTGCTGGCTTCCCATTTCTTGGTGAGGGTGACAAGGTCTCAGCTATGTCCCTGTTTTATAATGCTGATGGCACTGGATTTACAGCTTCCATCACATGAGGTTGACACCTAGGTTGCTCTCTGCTGGGCTGACTTCAGATCCTAGAAGAAGGTTTTCCAAACCACAGCCAGGCACTGCTCACAGGCAACATTTCTCACCATGCAGCCCCAAGAGAGGCTTTCTAGCTGTGGCATCCTTCCCAGGACACGTGAAATGCTGTAGCTGTAACAACTAAACCTCTTCCAGCTCTGCTGTGTCTGCACACTTGGAGGGTCTCAGCTCTCCACTGATCAGTCCAGAGTCACCACCAAGGAGTTGTAGGCTACAGAGTGGCAAGCACACTCCAGCTATGTACTCTGGATACCCACCACTCTGCCTTCCTCAAACTCAGCATTGCAGCAAGGGTCTCTCAGAAGGATAACATTTCCCAGGCACCTGGTGAAAACCTGTTTTCAAGGGTGGTGAACTGCAGCCCTGCACATCACAGGCTTTGGTTTTGAGCCTAATGCCCTGCCTGTTAAGTGGCCCATTGAAAACAACATTTTGAGAACTCCAGATCTGGAGCCTTGGTTAAAGTGTCCTTCAGGGGTTCTGTGGGGAGAGCTTCATGGAGCTGAATTACATCACCAGGCTTTTCTCCCCACGGACAAGGGTTCATGCTGTCCCCACAAGCAGTGAGTGAGAGTAGTCACGTCAACAGTAACATGGGAGGACTTTGGAGTGAGACGAAGGATCAGTTAGAGAGTTGGAGGCATTGGAGTTGCTGGGATAAGTGTTTCTGGGAGGTTTATCCACCTCATACACCTTGTACTCCAGCTTCTGACCATCTTAGTGGCTGCTGCTGGATGCATTCCAGTTTGTGGACATCTCTCCTGTACCAGGGAGCCAAATCATGTTCCTTTTGGTTCCTCTTGTTCCTTTTGGAACCATCTTGTTGGATATGATTCCTCTTGCTGTTCTGTGATCCTATCCTAGCAGGTGTTTAAGAAAAGCTGATTCAAGACATGCAGGGTTGAGTGAGCTCTCAGTCAAGCTCTCCTGTGAGCAGGGAGGGCAGCAGTCTACTTCCCATGCATCCTTAGATGTGCTCTCAGGGCCAGCTTGTTTTGAGAAAACTTCTTACTGCTACCAGGTCTCCCTTCTTGCTCCTTTGTCTCCCGCAATCCTAGTATTCTCCCACCTGTGTGATCACCAGAAGTGGCATCTGCAGTGACTGGTGCTGTGGGAGCTGCTTTGAGACCAGGGTCAGCTCTGTGGCTTGGCCAACAACATGTTTCTTAAGCCTAGACGTGGCAACTCCAGCTGCTTTTCCTGGGCTTGCTTCTGCTGCACTGGCCTAAAGGGGCAGATCTACATGTGACAATCCCTTTTTGTCACCATACAGGATGCTGTCAGCCTGCAGCTGGGCTGGCTGTAGCACTTCTGCCGTTCTTTTGGAGTCTGGTTAGAAACTGAGCCTTTGTGTGTGGCCAGCAGAATGGAGAGGGACCTCCAAAGTGAAGCACTGGGTATGCGGCATCCAGCCGTTGGGGGGAGGTTGTCCAGTGGCTGCTCTCCCTCCCCTCCAGCTCCCCATGTGTACCAGAACTAGCTCATTGCTTTGGGACACGTGGAATCTGTGTGGTTATTGGTGGTATAGCCTGTT
Organism: Pandion haliaetus; assembly: GCA_013401275.1. Taxonomy (NCBI): domain Eukaryota; kingdom Metazoa; phylum Chordata; class Aves; order Accipitriformes; family Pandionidae; genus Pandion; species Pandion haliaetus. The sequence goes on along the minus strand of VYZV01012496.1, from coordinate 74,676 downwards.
TTTATTTCCAGCACCCTGGTGGTGCTCACTATGCTGTTGCCAACCTGATGTGGACACCAGGAGATGCAGCTGTGACTGGCGTGGAGAATAGGCCCCTTCAGGAGTATTGTTCCTTGTGGTTGCATACACCTAGAATATTCCCATCTGCTTCCTTATTCTGTCTGTTTTTTTACAGTGACATCTCAACCTGTCCTCAAGCTGTGTCCTTATTTTTCTCATAGTCTCATTAAGGCATCTTTACCATTCTTTAAATAGCTTTGTTCTTGAGGCTCCCTTGAACAACTAGAACAACCAGAGCTGGTGTAACTAGCTCTGGGGATTGAATTTAACATTTTTCTCCTTAGGCATCGGGGATGATGAACCGCCTCCTTCTCCAGCAAAGCATTCTTGTTGGATTGCTGTGATGCTGCTGTGCTTTGGTACCTGTCTGTCTTAATAATGACGTAGCATGTGTTGCTTAGATGCAAGTTTCAGAGTTCCTTCTGGCATGGTGATGTTGATTGAGAAGGTGAACCATGGTAGCCAGGCTATATAGCAGCATGTAAATGCCATGAAGCTGCATGGTGCACAACACAGTATGGGGACATTCTTTCCATGAAGAAGCAGTGTGCAGACTTCACCTGCCCCACAGGGCAGGCGGAGAGGTCCTGGGCGCAGTGAGGCCCTGTGGAGCTGGTCATAGCATGAGGGAATGAACACGTTCCTTGAAAAGGTGATGCTGGTTTACCAGGGAGTCCCCTTTGCAGAAGGAGCAACTTCCTTCAAACCTTGCCCATGTTAGAGCAGCCCAAGTGGTGGATCCAGAGGTCTCTTGTAGAGAGCTGGTGTTGGGACTGGAGCTGTACATCTCNGGGGCACACAATGGGGGACATGTGCTATGTGCTGCTGGCACCCTTCTGCCCCAGAAGAATGACCAATGGAGGGAGCTGCAGTCCAGCAGCTTTTACTCAGAGCAGAAAGCTGGCTGTGAGCCATGTCCCAACTGCTGTGTAGGTCAGAGAGCTGGAGGAAGTGTTGGTGGGGTGAGTGTTGGGGGGGCTACAGCAGATTTGGAGAGGAGAGGGGAGCTGCTCTCCACCATCCTTCCCTGCAACGAGAGGTGGCAGGTGATAGATGAGTGAATGTGGCATGTCTGTCCCTCTCCCTGCGTCGTGCACCAGAGCTCCGAGCCTGCAGTGCCCAGCAAGCCAAGGGTTCATGCAGGCTTGAAGAGCACACGTCCTGCCAGCTGTTTTATTTCCAAGAGGGAGGCTTAACTCTCTCCTGGTTGCAGGAAGCTGAGTCCTGTGTGGGATTTACACTTACATCGCCACAGAAACATTCCTGGAGGCCATGCAGATGTCTGCTCCTTGTTGAACTTTCTCTGGCCAGGCAGACGCCCTTTCTCTGGTCACTCCACTTGGGTCCAGGCACGTGCTCTGACGCCTTTGCTCGGGAGGGCTTTAGCTGCTTCCTTCCTCCCTCCAGGAGGGAGCACAGGGGATTTTTTTGTAGGCTGGGCTTCTCACAGGCTCACACTTGGAGAAAGGAGAAGCAGCAGCGACTGGGGATAATCAGGATTTTAAAGAAAATTTTAAAAATACAAGTATGGTGACTCTTCCAGACCAAGGACTCTGCACAGGCATTCGATTGGGATTGTCTCTCTCAGTCCTACCTGTGCACGCTCTTCACGGCTCTCCAGCCAGGGAAGGCAGGAGGAGGCTGCCGGCACCTGAAGCTCTTGCACGCAACCTGTTTGGTAGTGCAAGCCCCAGGACCTGCCCACCGTGCAGTTAACTCTCTTCTGCTGGTTGCTCAAAACTCAGGTATGAAACACTCAGCTGGAGCATGGGGTGCGAGGTCTTTGCAGGTTTCCAACCAGCCCTGGAGGAACGGCCACCACTGGGCTGTGACAGAGCAGATCTCCCTCTGCCGCTCCAGACTTCTTGTCGCCTTTGGAGGGGGGTTTCTTCCTCTTTGGTACAACATTGGCTAAATGGACATTACACAAATGATGGACATTACACAAATTGTGCACATTGGTTCAGTCTAAGCTTAGTATTTGTGAATTAAGTTATCTGACGCTTCGCATGAAAACTTCAAAAGGGGGAGGGGGGGATTTTAACTGAGAAAAAGCCTATGAAAATATACTGGAAATATGGTAAAGAAATTGACGTTCTGCTGTATATTGACAGAATTATTTTTATTAAAATACACATCCATGTGCAAGAGCTAGCATGGAGCCGTGTACTTTGTCAGTCTCTGCTCACTGGGGAAGGCAAGCGGCGGAGCTGGCGCTGGTGGCAGCTTGTGTCCCCTCTGACATGGGATGGAGTCCGGCCCTGCTGGAGCAGGGCTGCCTGCCTGCAGGCAGCTGTTGGGCAGGATGGTGGGGTGGTTAGTGCAGCGATGCCCCACGGCTCGGGGAGGCATCAGCCCTGGGACTGAGCACTCGGTGGAAAGAGCTGGGCTCTGCCCAACAAAGGTGAGCTGGCTCCAGGATGGGTTTTCCCCATCTGGGGTGAGCAGATGCCAGCAGAAGCTTGTCCCTGTCATTACGCGGGTCCCTTGGTGGCCAGGGCAGGCTCTTGGCTTGGGCATTGCTGCCTCACTTACAATTATTGGAGAGAAACAAGCAATTATCAGTAAGACTTTCAGGTAAGCCCTACCCAGCTTCTCTAATGGTTATTTATGGGGCAGTTCATGATGCAGCAGCTGCCGACACCTATATATATTTCTGCTATAAGATTTTCTTGGCATAACAGAGGGCACATGATGGCTGTCCTTCAGAACTTTCTACAGAATCGCTTCTCCCACAGTTGCTAAACCCTGCCAAAAATAGTGGTCAAGGGGCACTTCCAGCACCTGCTTGTGGCCAAACCCCTAAATTGGTGCCGTTTTGTTGTGGACCACCTCCTGCATCTTGGGTCCTGATGCCACGCAATCAGTCATGTTCCCACTTGGCAGCATCTCACTCAGCTCACGTGAGTTGTCCCTGAGCAGGAGGTCCCTGGGGTCTCGATGAGTCCTGAACATCACCGCAACTCCATTCCCTATTGCCCAAAACAGGCTGTCAGGGTGGTAAAATCCTCAGGAATGTCAGTGTGCTGCCCAGTGGAGTGTCATTTTACCTTGTTAACAAAGGGATAGAGACTAGTAAAATCATAATAATGGTCTTTATTTCATCAGGGCCTGCTCTGTAATACAGGCAGATGGTGTTTCTCCAACATTTCCATCATCACCTTTCTCACAGAGGGTGCGATACAGCATCGTGTTGTCTACCTGTAATATTCTGGGTTTGGGCCTACATAATTGTGATTTTCAGTGGTGGTTAAATAAAAAATAATGGGGAAAATAATCTTTGTAACCCTCAGATTTGAATGATTGGGGAAGGCTGCTTAGTTTCATAAGTAAAAAATGTTTAGAGTTTATGAAATACAGACTGGGGGTGTCTGTACACAAGCTTACCACCTTGCATGGCTACTTGCACACCCATTTTTTCTTTCAGAAGACAACATGGCCATCGTAGCCCTCAGTGTTGCGTGCTGTGAAGGTGTAACCCTGAAACTTTATGTCTATGAACAGCCAAGCATAGTCCATGAGATGTGTCTCCCAAAATCTGATTCTGCTTCAGCTTTGCTTTCCACCACTGTTTCATCCCATGGTGCTTAATGATTCGTGAGCAAAAATGTCATTTGGGATGTTTTTCCTGTCCCCTGCCGCCCTTCAATATCCGAGAAAATACAGCCCTGCCCTGGTTTCTAATCGTGGGCATGAAACACTGATGAAGCTTTAGGCTGAAGATTGGTCCATGGCACTTAACCGCAACTCTTGCCTTCACCTTTCTGAGGTTTTCCCAGCTTTGCACCTCTCACATGAAATGACGGACCAGCAGCCTGGTGTTAACAGCGAGCCTGGTGTTAATGTTGCTCCCAACCCTGCCCGGCCCTGCAGAAGGTCGGCAGCTGGGACTTCTCCTGCCCAGCTGAAGGGGTTGTGTCCTCACACTCCTGGCACTATGGACATTGTTTTTCATCTCCCTCACTTACTTTGCAGTGACCACCAGCATAATTGGAAGCTGACAAGTTATTAAGGGTTTGGCAGATCAGTATCTTCTCCCTGAACCCTCCACTCCCTACCACGTAATTTTGGAGCACCTGCAAAGCCCATGGGGCTAAGACCATGCTGTAAGGACATATAGCCTTACCTATGGGTAAGGGTAACCTCCCCTATGGGTCAGGATCTGGCCCCACTATCATGTTCCCAGTGAAGTACGCCATGACCAGGCACAGTTTGCTCCAAGCCTGGAGAAACATGTGCCTGTGGCAAAGGAGTTTTTTGGTTGCACAATGCCCTGGGCTTGTAGGATCTGCTCCTTGGGCTGAAGAATCAGGAAAAATTAAAAGAGCAACTTGTGGCAATGAGTCTTTATTATAAATATTTGCTCCACTGGGCACATACAGGCAAGGCAATGACAATGGGAGGGACTTGGTGGCTGGCTGGTCCATGCTGCTGTGACACCTGGTTCCTCTGGGGTATGGGCTGGCTCCACCTGCAGTGATGGTGCCCTCCGCCATGGGACCCTTTGGAGAAGTGTCATGAGCGCCGTCTGCTCTCTTCTGAGACAGGAGGACTGGACGGGTGGGTCAGATGGTGGACAGCAGAAGGAGGATTTCATTTTTTCCTTTGAAGCATTTTCATGGCTTTCTTCACCCAGGGCTTCATGGGGTCAGCGCAGACCTCGGCACCGGTGGCAGCTACAATCCTGCAGTGAGAAAGTAAGGAAAGAGAGTGAAAACATGAACCATGAGCCGTTCCCTTCCCATGCACGACTTCCCTCCCTATGTGCAGCCTCATCCTGGATGAAAGCTTGGAGCCATCTCCAGCAGCCTGTGCCCTCCTCAGGCTGATCGTGCTTGTCTGAGTCTTCCCAGACCGCTGGCATTAGCAGAAAGCACCAAACCCTAATTTTATTTCCCCTCTGCCCACCCCACGGAGCTACTTTCCTACCATAGCTCCCCACCCAGGCACATGCTCCCAGCTGGGACCCAACCGTGACGCTGTGCTGGAGGTGGGAGGCAAACCCCAGGGGTACTCACACAACTGCAGGCAAGGAACAGTCACTGGGTGTCCTAAAGAAATTCTGTATGTGTCGGATGGGTTTCTGTGCGTAATTGAAGCAGCATTCAGTGGGTGTGATGTAGGCTGTGAAGGGAAGGGAGAGATGTTGTGAACACCCTTGGCAGCATTTTGCAACTAATTGCATCGCCAGACAATGACACCGCAGGATATCAAACGCAGGACGGAGGCGGTGGAGCTTCTCAGCAGCTCCCACAGCATCCCATGGCAGGGATTCATCTCCCTTCATGGCAGCAAGCACAGGACTGGGAAATGTGGACAGAGGTGGGGAGGGGAACATGGGACGTGGCACCCCACAGTCCACATTGCTGCAGCTGCCAAAGTGCAGTGAGGTTGGCATGCTCGGTCTGCAGACAAGGTTTTGGGGATTTTCAAGGCAGCAGCACAACTTGCAAGGTGTTTTGGGAGGCTCCAAACACCTGCACATGCTCCCCCCCCTCCAAGCACTTGCTCATCTAGCTGAGACCTGGGGAACAGCTGCCAGTGTCTCCTCCAAGCTCCTGCAGCATCTCCCTAGGGCTGGCTTTGCTGAGGCCACCCAGCACCCTCTCCATCCTTCCCCACACCCTGGGATGTGCTGCCCTGCCCTGACCAGGGAGTTGTTCCTCCTGCCAACAGCACCATCCCTGCTCCCTGCTGGGGTTTCTTGCCTAACGACCCCTACAGGACATCCCTGGGGGGGACCCTGAGCCCTGACCTGCAGCAGTGGCCCATGAGGTGCCTTACCTGTGGCACGGTGCAGGGAGAAGGTGAGGAGCAGCACGAGCAGCAGGACCGTCCTTGTAGCAAGCATGGTGGCTGTGTGAGGGCTCTTCCTCTGTCCTGCTTCTTGCCACCCTGCCCGGTGTCTGTGGCTTTGGCTCTCACTGCACCGTAATTTATCCTCTGCATGTCATCCACTTTAACCGCTTTTCCAAAAATTTCAGACATGTTCTAAGAAGCCTCTTCCCAGGGAAAATGGGATTTCTGTCATTGTTTATTTTGGGGGCACATCCAGCAGCAGGAAGAGGTTGAGGAGCGGTGCAGCCACTTCTGCTTTCTGTGGAAGTCATGAGGCTGCAAGGGGCTTCCAGGAGGCTTTGGGGGAACTGAAATTTACCCAGGAAACCAGATTAAAAACAACTTTCTGTGAAGGCAAGACATCAAGTCTAATACTTGCCTGCTTATTTCTAACAGGACAGACAACCCAGACAAAAATCTCTGAGCAGGAACAGGTCATTGACGGGTTTGCGGAGTCATCAAAGGCAAGTGACTAATAAGTCCCCTCCAAACCAGCCTCCCCAACCACCCTGGCCATACCAAGGGCATTGGCTTAGGCAGTGAAGTGATGGGATGGGATGGGATGGGATGTCAGGCAGAAAAAGCCACACTGGACTGAACTAGGAAGGATCCCAGAGCAGGGGGTGGCAGAGGTGCTTTCGGTGGGTTCAGGAGACTTTATAGAAGGGGAAGAAACGGGGCAACAGCAGCAGGGTGGCTGAGGAAAGTCTGGGTCTGATCCCAAGTCTGATCCCAAGCATTCCCTCTGCCTCCCACACCAGTGATGGGATCGAAATGAGAGGGTCAGAGGGGCGGAGGCTTGTGGCCATCAGTGCATTTCTGCAGAGAGATGGGACAAACCCTACCACAGCCCCAAGAGAGATATCTGAGATCCCAGAGAGGACCCTGAGGGCAGGAGGGGTGAGTGGCACAGACCCCAATGGCCGCATCACGGAGCACTGGTGGACATCAGCCCAGCTTCCATGCAGAGATCTGCTCCCCAGGGAGGCGAGATGCAGCTGTGGTCTGTGTATGAGGAGGGGGTGAGGACCCAGTGGGAACCCGAGTGGGATGATGGTGAGTGGGAGCATGGGAGGGGATCTGGCTGTGGCTTGGGGATGAAGCAAGGGGGGCTTCTCAGAGGAGACAAAAGGTGGAAACAGACTTTCTTGAAGATCATCATGTTTGCGCCACTTCTTTGGAAGAAGAAAGGAGAAGGAAACAAACCAAATGTGCTGATGACTCTGGTTTGGAAGATGTTGTCTGCCAGCCATCGAGTCTGGTGGCCTGGCATGATGGCAGGCTGGCTATGCAGAGAGCATGACACTGCTGGTTTCTAATGCCTCTTTCCCCAGGAAAGGGCTCTGCAGGAAGAAAACACCCAATACGCAGCCCCTGAGCCCCCTTCTACACTCTCTGCATCCCCCAGCTCTCCCATCTTCCCTTTTACAGCTCCTGCCACGTCCCCAATGTACAGACAGACCCTTGAGCCCAATAGGCCACCAGGGTCACACCACCTCCTAGACATCAGTTAAAAGCGAAGGGCTGTAATTAATGGAGAACTGAGCTAATAGCTTTTTTCAGCTGACATCTCATGTGCCAAGCTCTGAGCTCCCTTTTCAGGCTTGTCTGAGGCACACGGTCCCTCCTCCTTTCCCTTAGCTAATTAATCCTGTCCCGAGTCCCATCAGAAGTGTTAGTAGATGCCTCCACTATCTGCTCTTCATAAAGCAAACTAGTGCATGTATTTGAAATATTTGGGGTATTTGAAAGCCTGGAGAGGCCCCATGAGGGTCTCTGGAGGACTGGGCTTTCCTCTGCATCCCAGCAGTGGACCTTTGGGGTTCTCCAGCGCCTTCAAAACTGCCCCACTTGGGTGCTCCTGGCAGCCTCCTGGGCCATCCCCACTGGTGGCACAGCCTCTTCTCCAGGTGTGGAGCTCCAGGGCCTTCCCCAGATTTGCTGGATTAGGCAAATGCAAAGGCAAGCAGTGTCTGTGTAGAGAGAGGAGAAGGGACGGGCATTGCACATGATTTTATTGATGTCCAGACCAACTGCAACCTCACTATAATTTATAATTGAATACAAACTTTCTGACTGAGGAAAAACCCTACTTTAGAAACTAAAATGGGTAGGCATGGACAAAAAAACCAATGTAGAGGTGGAAAATATTACCTGACTCATACAATGTTGGGGTTTTTTTTGAGTGGGTAATCATAAAAATTAATAGTTTAATAGGGTATGTGAATCCTCTGCATATAATAAATGCCAAAGAAAATGGAAGAGCACAAGGCACTCGCACACTGGGGATGCTGCTCTCTGACACTGATGTCACCAAAACCCTCTCTGGAGGAAGCCTTCATCACCATCAGCCACAGCTGGAAAGGCAAAGATGAAAATATAGCAATAACCAACTTTCATAAATTCACCAGAGCCTTCTGCCATGGCTAGGAATAATAGAATTGGAAAAGACTATGATAGTAAATGTGTCAAAGGAGGTAGTATTAGAAATGCTATGGTAGATAGCAAAAAGACCTTATAAATAGAGGTGAAATCTAGATCTCAAATGGTGGTACAAAACCAATTAGCATTAGATGATCTATTAGAGGCCAAAGGAGGGGTTTGTGCTCTCATAAACATCAGTGGCTGTTTCTGTGTAGACCAAGACAAAAGAATACAAACAGATGCAATGACAATCCAAAGCCACCTAAAGTTTTTTCATAAAATGAAAAAAACAAACAAACCCTTTTGATGGGTGGGGTTGGACACCAGACATTGTCGGATTGTTTGGAAAAGTACTTAAAATGTTGTTCAAATCTATAAGTAGAGGGCTAATGGCTATGATAGTAACCTATATGCCTGTTCAATTAATAATTGGTTGTGCTAAGATTTTGTGTCTAAGTAGCAGGCAATTACTCAGCAAGAGATAAAGCTGATGGCAATGCAAATCCATGGAAGGAAAAAAGGAATTAAAGCAGAAGAAAACCAATTCTTTAATATACAAGTATAAAGGCTGCCCTGGGGTCTCAAGTGTCCATGCCATGGCCATTCTCTGGTCCCACGGATCCTGTTTGGAGGGGATCAGAGGTAGGGTGTCTGTGGGGCGAGTCTGTTCCCTGTGGGTCTGGGAACCAGAGGTCTCATGGGCATCAAGAGGCAGGTGGAGATCTCTGGGGTGCACCAGGAGGTGCTTCAGCTTGCCCTCTCCTGACAGCTGTGCAGGACCTTCTGCCAGAGGTTTCTGATGCATATGATGGCATCACAGCCCTGGCAGTGGCCTCACAGCCCTGGTCCTGTCCCTGTCCCCAGGTGACAGCAGCCACAGAGGACTGCACTGGTTGGAGACCGCAGCTCCAAAGGATGGCCCAAGTCCTTGGCCCCTGCCCTACCATGCTGAATGCCATGGGGCTGGTGCCCCACAGCTGGCTCCCCCTGCTCAGGGACACCAGCTGCCTCCTATTCCTCAGCCCCAGCTTCCTCCAGCTTCTGGTGGCCTCGGCTGCCCTGCACTGCCCGGCACAGCACCGCCAGCCCATGCCAATGGGTACGAGGGATGCTCCAGGCCAGCCCTTCCCAGGGAGCTTGGCAGGCAGGACCCTACGGGGACCTGCTCCTGCTCAGCAGGACGGCCCCTGGCCAGGAGGCTGGCAGCACTGACATGCACCATGGGGCAGGGGCTGGTGGGACCCACGTGCACTGTCGGACAAGGCATGAGGTGTCTCAATGGTCTCAGCTGGGGCCGAGGCCACAGTGATCCTGCTTCTGTGCCAGCAGGTCTCTGTCACGAGCCAACGCTGGGGAAGGTGAATGAAGGACCAGGATGCAGGTGAGGCCCCGCTTGGCCCTGGCGCTGGCTCTTCCAGGTGATGGGATGCTTATCCTTGCTCAGCTCTGGGCTCTCGTGAATGCTGCACTCACCCCCTGCACGGTGCTGAGCTGGACCTCCCCATCCAGCCAAAGCCCTGGGGTCTGGGCTGCATCCACACCATGGCTGTCAGGGGAGGGCACTAAGACCAAGCAAACAGGGTGTTTCCATAGTCTGAAGGTTCCTGAAGAGGAAAAGCAATAGTTTAAAAGGCTTCCTCAGACTAAAACACCTCCTGCTTCTTGGTGTCCATGAGGCCCCGGGTTCCCAGACCCACAGTGTGTCAGGGTCATCTGCCAGCTCTGAATGGGTTTTGCATCTGCCATGAAAGCATCCCTGGAGGTGCTGCAGCCAAAATCCCGTTCCCCAGGAGCTGGAAGCACCAGCAGCAGGGCTGCCAGGGTGACTGTTGCTCGGGGACTGGCTGGGCATCATCCAGCTAGTGGTGAATGATGGCTTTTGTATCACTGGGTGTGTGGGGGGGTTTGGTGGTTTTCTTTTTTTTGGTTGGTTGGTTTTTCTTTTATTTCCCCTTATTAAACTGTCTCAGTGAAAGGAGGAAGTGGGGAGACGTTTGGAGTTATAGCATTTGTCTTCCCAAATCACTGTTATGCGTGGTGGAGTCCTGCTCTGCTGGCAATTGATGAACACCTGCCCGCTGGTGGGGAGTGAATGAATCCTTTATTTTGCTTTGCTTGTGTGTGCAGCTTTTGCTTTGCCTATTAAACTGTCTTTATCTCAGCCCAAGAGTTTTCTCACTTTTGCTCTTCCAGTTCTCCCCCCTATCGCAAAATCCTGGCAGGGATCACTGGTGAGCTCCCTGTGGCCCCTGGCACAGGGGGGGATTTCCACAGCTGTACATGGATGAATCCCTTGTCTGCTTCAGCATCTCCTGTCTGTTCTACCTGCCCAGGGAGCTCTGCAGAGAAATCCTTCCTCTGCAACACAGCTCAGGTACACTAAAGTCCTGGGGAAGATGTGGCAGCTGGGCTGCGCTCACACATGGCATGCATGGGCCAAAGCAAGGGACAAGCTGAAAGCTCTAAGCCCAAAACCAATGGCAGTTTTGCACCTAAAAGCCCTCAGAGGATTCTTCAGCCCCTTTTGGATCCCCTTGAAGTAAGTACCCAAATGCCCAGAGCACCCATGCAGCACCCTCCCCTCCCCCTCCCTGCCTGCCCCAGCAAGACCCATAAGGTTTCGGGAGGCAGTGGGAAGAACCCCCAACCCACTGCAACCCCTTGGCCGGCTCCATGCCTCGACCAGCCAGCAGCAGCATGGCTGCTGGGGCTGGGAGAAGAAAGGACACCACTCGCCAATACCACATGAAGTAAACCTTTATTTTGTGTCTGTGCTCAGTGGTCAGGTGCTGGCAGAACCCCAGGATCTGGTGCCCAGCTGGTCAATGCAGCACAGGTCTCTGGGGAGTCAGTGCCATCCCTCAGTGTCGGGGAGCTCCGCAGGCCTTTCCAGGAGGATGACTATAAACCTTCCTTCCCATGAGGATGTTGGGTAGCCTGAACCAGGGTACCTGCTCTACATCATGGGACATGAAGTCTTTTCCTTTTCTGAAGCCTCTCAACCGCTTTCTCCACCCAAGTCATCTCTGGGCTAGCACAGACCTTGGTCCCATTCCTGGTCTCAAACCTGCCAAGATGAAAGGTGAAGCTTGGTGAGAAACAACAGCTCTCGGGTCCATGCCATCCTCCCTTCATGGCACTTCTTCTCCCCTCCCTTTGGCCCTGCATGCTGCCCCTGAGTACTTGCTGTCCTACAAGCAGCTCATCCTGCAGCTCAATGCCTCTAGAGCCTGTGCAGAGCCTTCAGGAGCTGCAACGGACTCATGCCCTTAAGTCTGCCCTGTAGAAATGGCCAGTCATGTCCTCCCTTCTTCATGCTGGAAGACAGCCACCTGTGGAGGCCATACAGACGTGGCCCAGTCCTGTCCCCAGATGGAATGGCTGAATTGAACCTGTGGTGGGCCAGGAGACAGCACAGTGGTGGGGAAATTACCAGGACTTACACAATTGCTGGGGAAAAACACTCCTTGGGAGTTGTGTAGAAAACCTTCAGGTTAGCCAGCCGGAGAGGGGATTTTACGTAACTGAAGCAGCACTCAGATGGTGTGTAAGGGGCTGGAGAAGGCAAACAGAGACAGAAAAACAGTTTTTAAGACCTTCCTCTGTGGCAGGGCTGATGCATACAACATCCTCCAAGTTCTGCAGATGCTGCCATGAGGAGCCCCAGGTGCCCGCCTTCCTTCCCAGGGCAGGAGGATGTTCCAGCTTATTGTCCAGCACCAACAGCCCTGCAGCTGGCTTTGCCGAAGCCACCTGGCCCTGGGAGTGGTCTCCATCCTTTCCCCGCACCCTGGGACATGCAGCCCTGCCCCGACCAGGGGGTTGCTCCTCCTTCTTCCAGAGGTTCCCCACTCCACACCGGGGTTTTTTGCCTGACCTCCCCAACAGGAAGACCCCGAGCCCCGACCTGCAGCAGTGGCCCATGAGGTGCCTTACCTGCATCACAGCACGGGGAGAGGGTGAGTAGCATCATGAGCACCAGGACCGTCCTTGCACTGAGCATGGTGGCTGCGTGAGGGCTCTTCCTTGCAGGATGCTGCTCTGCCTCCAGAGGAGCTCAACTGTGAGCTCAGGCAAGGAGGTGCTGCAATTTATCCTCTCCACCCCCTCTCCACATTAGCCCTTTTCCAAAGAATTTCAAGCAAATTAAAGTGAAAGCCCTCTATGTTTTCTTTGGCCAAGGGGAATTCCATGTCATGTGGGATCTTCAGGGTTACTGACCGAGATGATGCCTAGAAAGACTGAACTGACCTCAGCAACTTCTGTGTTCATTGAGATGGGTCTGTGGGAAGGCTGTAGGGTCCATGAGGGAAATGAACTCCTCCTCCGTGGAGGTGTAAACTGGAGGACTCCCAAATCCACAGAGAGAGGATTCATGGCCCTAGGAAAGGCAAAGCCCAGCTTTCCATGCAAAGTCACTTTTCAGCCCCTGAGCCAACTTAAACATGCTGGGGATGGTTGGATGGCTTGTTAACTCCCCAGGGAGCATTAAGCAGAAACAGGGTGACTGCTGCTACCACCAGCCTTCTGCTGCTTGAAAGCTGAAAGATGTCAAATACTGCCAGAAAGTGCATCACATTCCATGCTGCTCCTATGGAGAGGAACACAAGTTTTCCACCAAAAGTCCCTATTTATAGCTGGGAAACATGGGATTAAAGGAGAAAGGGGTGCATCTCTTTGCAGATGAGGCTGGCTTAGCCCCTTGGCTTCAGGGCAGGGCAGGAGGCTGAATCAGTCTGAGGGAAGTGGAAGGAAAAGTTGTTGTTCAAAGTTCTTGGCTGTTTTTCCAACATCTTTCTCACCTTGAAGCCGCCCAGACCTTGCAGAGACCTGCAGAAGTGGGGTCAGTCTCTCTGTGTTAACCTGGGGACAGCTTCTCCCCACTGTGCTTGACTCCTCCTTCCTCACCTGACCACTCAGACTACCAGACCCTTCTGCAGGTCCTCGCCAGTTGTGCACAACCCCTGCTCGGAAGCTTATTTCCTCATTCCCTCTTTTTTTCCCAGGGTGTAAGTGAACGTGTGGAGCAGCAGGGTCCCATGCAGATTCCTGGGGCACCATGGTCCCCCCCTCATCCACTGTGAACTACTGTTATGGGTTTGTGTGGCGCAGGTTTTTTTTTGGTAGTGGGGGAGGGGGCTGCAGAGGTGGCTCCTGTAAGAAGCTGCTGGAAGCTTCCCCAGCTCCAAGTCAG
>VYZV01012496.1:47378-60676 GCA_013401275.1 Pandion haliaetus | reverse complement strand
GGGGGGAGGAGGTAGAAAGCACCAGGAATGGAGCTGAGCTGGGAAGGTGGGAGGGGTGGGGGGGAAGGTGTTCTGATGTTTGGGTTTCCTTCCCAATATCCTTGTTTTTGATTTGATTTGCAGTAAATTAAATGGATTTTGTTTCTTCCCCAAGTTGAGCCTGTCTTTTGCCTGTGACCATAAGTGGGGAGTGATCCCTCCCAGTCCTTGTCTTGACCCACAAGCCTGCCTTTGGATTTTCTCCTCATCCCACCGTGGCCAGGGGAGGGGGAGGGGAGTGAGCAAGTGGCTGTGTGGTGCTTTGTTACCAGCTGGGCTGAAAACCACGACAACTACCCAAGGTGCCACCTCAAGCCCTTCTTCATGGTGCACCTCCCAGCCACTCTCTGCTCTTTTGGAGCAGGACATTATGCCTGGGACTGTGTCATCCCTGGGTGCCTTTTAAAAAACCTGGGAGAAAAAGCACCCGATATTGAGAACTGCTCTGATCATGCCCAGGTCTTCTCAACCCCAGCTGCAGGAGGAGACACATCTTCCACTGCTGAAGGCTCAAGGAGCCCAGGTGGGGTATGTCAAGGTTCTTCCCAACCTAGTAGAAATGATTAAAATACATACTCAGACCTCTGCAGCTGCTGTGCTTTGGCTCAGCTCCTGTGGAGAGATGGAGTCCCTACCTCTCAAAAGCATGACTTGGCCCAGGAGGAGCTGGCATGAGGCCACCCATACTGTGTAGCCACCAGAGGATTAAAAATAAAGCAATTCTAAACAGGTCCCACAGCCCCTAAGGACAGTGCTGTTCCTTCCTGCGAGTGTTCAACCCAGCGACTCAGTGCCTCCCTGGGCTGTCCTAAACAACTCGTGCCCCCCTGCTGATCCCTGAAAGCATCTTAGCACCTTTCCTTTTTCCCACAGATTTGCAGGTGCTCCCTTCTCTTCTTGTCCACCTCCCCACCTCTGCTCTGCCCCAGGCTCCCTTCTTGCAGATTCACGTGCCTCTCCCCAAACCTGGCCCATGGTTGCTGGGACCAGAGTAGCCTCCCATCCCATGGAGACCATCCCAGCAGGCAGCCTTTTGGGGATCATGACACTCTGAGAGCTGCAGCCAAATTGGCAATGCCAAGCTGGGGACATGGGCCATATTGCTGCTCCCAATGCATTTTTGTCTTGCCTGTGGTGCACATGGGAGCAGGGCCATGGCAGATGTCCTCAAGCTGGGGAAGGCAGGTGCCCCTGCAGCCATGGGCCAAGGGAGCGCACAGCCTGCCCTAACCACGCCTGGGGCAAAGCCACCATCCAAGGGCTGGACCTTTATCGACGCAGAAAGATTTTGGGAATGAACAGGCATGGTCTTGCTGCAAGTCCATGGCACATCTCCACGCGGCCTGCGGCTTCACCCAGCCACTCCTCAGCTATGGGGCATGCTTTGGGTGGGCAGCCAGGGCAGCACATAGTGCTGGTGGCTGAAGAAGTAAAGGGGCAGCCAGCAACCAGGGTCAGGGAAGAGAGAAGAGACAGCTCTGGATGGAGAGGACCTTGAGAAGTAAAAACACTAGTGGGGACCTGCTTCTGCAGAGTTGTGCTTGCCTATCTGGCCTGGGATATTCTGCATTCCCTTTCTCAGGTTTTCAAACCATCACTATTGCAGCCAGGCGATTCACAACTCCCTGGAGACCCTTGGATGTTTATTCTTTTACTTTTTGGGAAGGAAAAGGCTGATGTGCAGTCATTAACTGCTGAGTGCTGGAAAGCCCCACTGCTGGCCCAAGTTCCCTTTTCATTTGAATGGGCTCTGGAGAATTTGCTTGTTTACATCAAAAAAATTGATTCTTGATTCTGCAAGAGGAGGAGGAGGAAAGCTTGAGCGGGCAGCTTTGCCAGCAATGGTGCCAGTGTGGCTGGTGCCCAGAGCTGGGCAGAACAAGCCCCACGCTTGGAAGCAGGGTCTCAGCAGATAACTGAGCACATCCAGCTGTGCTGGAAAACACAGCCACACAGTCATCATGCTGCTCGGGAAAGCACAGGTTCTGCACTGCAAAAGCAGCTGGGCTGCCAAGGCACAAGAGACATGGCTGAGCATCACTGACTGCCTGAAACCTGTCCCCAAGGAGGCGGTGGGAGGGTTAGAAATAAGCTTTTCCCTATTACCTACTGTTCTAGCCAATCACTTTGAGTCTTCTCCATTTACAATATGAAACATTCTAGTTTTTCTTCTATTAAAACCTCAGCTTTCTGAGTGTAAAGGCCCTCCACATTTCCCTGGGATGCTGACTCAAGGGTCTCCCCAGTTCTGTTTTGAAGCTCTGGTTGACTCATGATACAATCACAAACCAAAGGCAGTGCTCTTGTTTCTTCCCGGAGTCAGCACTCACCCTGTGACTCCAGGTATGACCATGCCAGGTCCTACATCCTGGAAAGACACTTTAAAAAGAGAAAAACGAGAGTCTTTTCCAAAGCCTGCTTCCTACAGCTGGACACTGGGGACCACCAAGTACTGGAAGCTGGTGATCCAAGCTGCATCCTGTGTGGTAAGTCCTGCCCAGTGTCACAAGACACAGAGGCTGCAGGAAGGATGTGTCCAGGAGCCCTTTCCCAGGGTATTATCTGCACTGAGTCACTGGGCAAGCTGGACCACCGGTGCAGGGGATGGAGCAGAAACTCACCATGGCTGGGCAAGGAACCCTCACTACAATGGCCAAGCAGAGAAGCAGGGGTGGATGCGCCTGGACCAGAAACTGGAAGTGGCCACTTCACTAAGGGAGAGAAAAAGTATGTGATGCCTGTTTTCTCAAATGCACTGAAAAGGAGACATTTCCCCATTTTTCTCCAGTGTGGTTGATCAGCTGCCTCGAGGTTAAGTGAAGGATGGATCTGGGGTGTCAGGAGGAGCTGCTGCTCCCAAGGGAGAGTCTGCTCTGGAGAGGCTTCTGTGTCAGGTAGCAATCAAGGGAAATGATGTTTGGTGAGGACTTCAGCCTCCTTTTTTCAACCCTGATCTTTTTTGAGCTCCTGGGGTTAAACACAGCAGTGGAAAGCTGCTTCAGCTCAGCTTTTAAAGCAAAGCTGTGATAACAGAAAAAGAACAGGACATGGAAGCAATTTCAGCCATTTTTAGTGATTTTGATTCTGAACAGAATTAGTCCTGACAACTCCAAGGAGGCAGTAGAACAAGTTATGAATTTACTTGTTCCTTAACTTTTGTTTAGGATAAAACCCAGTAATCAGAAAACTAAATTCAGTTGAAAGAATGTGATGAGAAAGATACATTAATGTCCCTAGATACCGTAATAAAAAAGTATTTGCACCAGCTATGGTCTGAATTGGCAAGATGACATCACATCCCTCCCTGGAGGGCTCCTCTCACTTCTTTCTATTATTTTTTTAATTATGTTTGCTTTGTGGCCTTGTAGCTCACCTGGCAGAATTCAAGGGTGCTTCAGAAATGAAGCTTCCTACATCACCGGAGATGGTCAATGAAGAGGTATGACCCTGGAGAGTCCTGACAACCTCTCTGTTTACCCAAGGGGGACTTCAGCTACAAGAGCAGCACTTGCAGTGACACAATCCTCATAGAAGTGGAGATTAAGCAAATGCAAAGCACAGGAGAACCACAGCTGTGCAACCAGAGAGCCAAAGCAGTGAAGAGGACATCCTGCATTCTGCTAAGCCAGCATTATTGAAGTTGTGGTATGTTGGCTTGACCAGAGGCTGCCCTAAGCACAAGTGCACTTACACAACACCTCATAGAAAAACCACCACGCCAAGCAGGGACAGACATTTCATAAGTCACAATCCAAGTCTCAAACCAGAGAGGATGGAGACTGCATGGTCTCTGCTTCACAGGAATAACCATGCCCCTCACATCACCCTGGAGAGAAGTCAGGGCTTGGAGAAGACAATGGCAGCGGTGGCTCACTGCCAGGTCCAGGAAGAGGGGACAAGCCAGGAGCTAAGGGTGACCCCAGCACACGCAGCATCCTCAGCAGTGAGGTGAGGTCCCACAGGGTCTGAGCATGGGGGGGGCAGAGCCAGGGGCTGATAACAGGGTCCATCAACAATCCCAGACACACCAAAGTGAGGAACCAGATCCAGGATCCCTTTGGGATGGTTAGTGGGTGTCCATTCAGCAGCAGATGGGGACAGAGACAGGGCTACAGCACCAAAGGGTCCATCCAGCCAGGTGACAAGATACCTACAACTTAGGTCTAAGGTCTCTCCAAGAGACAGGGCCAGAGCCAGGACACCAGCACTCTTACAACACTTCCAAAGCAAGGACCAGATCCTCAAGCCTGACCTTAAATGGGGCTCCTGGGTTGTGGGCCTGGGGGAGTGGGTGGGGGTGAGTCCATCCACAGGTGAGGCTGGTCAGGGTGATTAAGGCCAATTAGTGCCCTCAAGGCCTGCCACCAAGCCATCTGATGGATCCTGTGGGGATGGGAAGGCAAGGAGTTGAGCCTATGTGGAGTCCCAGTGACTCCTTGTTCTCAAAAGGTCAATCAAAACAGCTGGCTAATGAAGTGGTGGAGAGGGTTTGCACTGGTGTGGGGTTGGAAACCAAAGATGTGGGTCAGAGAGGGACCAGAAGGGGCACACCATGACCACAGGCCCCCCCATCTCCCGGGGGTTGGGGGAAAAACCTTGAGGCAGAAGCACGTGTCTTGCACACGAGGTGCAGAAGGCAAGCCTTGTCCCACCTGATCATGCCAGGCATCAGTTATCTCCTGGGCCAAATTCTACACCTGAGGCAGCCCACAGATGAAGGAGCATGGGAAGGTGCATGGTTGGACATCATTCGCACAAGGACATCCCTACACTGTTGGACCTAGAGAAGCCAGGGAGCAGCAGCAAAGCTGGCGAGTGTGTGCCACCAGCTGGCCAAGGGACTGGGCATCCAAAAGCTTCCTCGGTACTCTGGAGCCACAGCCCTGCAATGGCCCCATGCCGGCACCAGCGCTTGCTCTGCATGTCGGAAATGATTCATCACTGTCAGGGCTGCCTTGTTTACGCAACCTCCCCCTCCTTCACCTTCCCTTTCCCCGTAACAGAGAGGAGAAAAGAAAAGAAAAAAAGCGTGGTTTTCTTTCCACAGAGCTTCTTATCCCCAAAACAACCTTTCTGGCCTGGTGATTCATCTGCAGGAAATTTTCACAGCCCTCGCCATCCTCCCACCAAGCCGGTGGTACCAGCGCACGGGGCAGGGTGGCCACACAGCATGGGGCTGGAATGCAGGGGAGATGCTCGTCCCTGACCCTCTTGCTCCTGCCAGCTCCCCGCTCAGGCAAGTCCCTGGGCACTGACTCTTGTGTTGTGTTCCTTTCCCACCTTTCCTTCCTGACACCAGAGAGGAGCACACAAGAGCAGTCCAAGCCCTGGCTGGGGTGGGAGAGATCCTAGCTCAGCCCTTGCCCTCTCGTCCCCTTACAGAACAGACTTGGAGCACGTTTGTTTTCTGTGGGTTGCTGTTTGGTTGTAGCTTTGCTGAAACAAAGCAAAAACCTGGCTGTTTTTTGAGTAGTGTCTTAGCAGGCTAGGAAATGTGACTCCCTGTGAGAAAATATTTTCCCTGCAAATTTTTGGCAAGACCAAAGCCCTTAAACCATGAAGAGGTGGAGAACTAACCTGATTGCATCAACTGTGCTGGCTTTGCCATCTCTCAGCAATGCTGGGATTCTCCCCATGGTACTTAAGTATATGCATTCATCCCCATACCTCTGCAGGGACCAGGCTTAGTCACCCAGCCCTGGGCTGAATCCCCTGAGGACAAGAGTTTTTAACATTATGACTTTATTACTTTTTTTTTCTAAAAAAAGGTACAGAACATATATCTTGTGCACACACTCATATATATTTGATATACAAATGAATCAGAACCTGTAACAGTCACTGAGCTCTACGGCAAATGACATTAATAAGCCCCAGAAACAGTGACACCCACAGGCTCCATCCTTCTGCACCAGCATTGGCCTTGTGCTCTCCCAGACTGCCCATCACACAGCGTAAATCAAGGACGAGCAGCGGTGTCCCCCCTGCCCTGGGTTTTAACTGCCCCCTATGAGGGGTGCCAGCATCCTGCCTGCTAGCAGCCTGGAAACAGGAGAGGGGAGCAAGATGAGCACAAGGACAAATCTGGGCTGGAAGAGCAGTTCCTCCTTATGAGTGCCAGCTGTGGAGCTGAAACCAGTGTCCTTGCAAATACCATGGGGGGAGTTGAAATGATCAGATCTGCCTGGTGCACGTTCATCTCCCCAGCATTGCTCCAAGCTGAGAACTTCACCCATAGCCAGACAAAACAAGTGTCCAATCCACTTGCTGTATTGCCTGAAGAGCGACCCAGCTCCCATGGACATGCACAAGCCATCCAAGACCAGCAAGAAAATAGACAAGGTGTTCTCCAGTGTCTCCAGAAACATCTTGACTCCACACTGCTTCAGTAGTAAGGATGGGACATTACATACATTCAAATGGTTACAAAACTTTACTACAAAAATAACATTTCTAGTGTTTCGTATAAAAATAATGTTATAGTACACCACCTCACAAACCCTAGCCGCGCACAAGCAAGGCGGATGGGGAGACTGTGCTGACAGCCCCCGATTTACCCTCCAGGTAAATCAACGCCAGCCAGTGTTACAGAGCTGAGCTGCACAGGAGTGCTGCTGCACAAGGAGGGGTTTCACCCCAAATTCCTAATTACAGTTAATCTGATTACATTCTGTACTTGCAAAGCCCAAGATGAATCCCTGGCTCCCTTCTCTCAAGTCAACAAAATGCAGAACTAAGGGACTGAATGATGGCAGAAAATAAACACCATTGCAGTCTATCCTCTCCACCTCCAGGGCTGGATGGATGCCCTGAAGGTGCCATCTGATGGATCTAATAGGCCACCTTCCTCTAGCTCTGCTTTACAGCTGGCCCATCATTTTTTCTTTGATTATCTTGCTTATTATATGTTTTTGCTTTCTTTTTTCTACATGCATATTTATACTTTGGGCTCTGATCCCCTGAGGTTGGTTAGAGGAGGATCTGACCCTTGATATGTAGCTCTACCTACAAAGCATCATATGGTGAAGACCTGTGTATGCTCCAGCAAAATTCATACTAGAGTCAATGTTTAATAAGGGCTTTCAGGAACTGACCACAGATAAAAGATAAGGCTTACACACAGTAATGTCTAGATGTGTAAAAGTCAGAACCAATTTGAGTTAAAAAAAAGCTTGGTGCTGTTACAGTGCTTTAATAGCCTGGTGATCAGTCCTAGCCAAAAAAGAAAAACTAAAATGCAACTGAATTTTAGGACCATGAACAGGTACTTTGTGCTTTTTTTGTGGATCAGCAAATGTGCTGATTTCTAGAGAGAATATGGGACCAGAAGGATGGTACGTCTGCTGGGGTGGAGTAATTCCTATAGGATTAAATTCAGAATTGCATTGAGCTCCTCCAAGAGAGTATTTCCTGGGTTTTGTGCTTGCAGAGAACAGCAAAAACCCTCCAATGTTATCACAGGAATAGCAGAATTATTGGGTGACTTCTTGTTTTCTCCCATTTGCAAAGGCTCATCCACGTTATCCTGCCCTGCTGTTGGATGCAGCTGGACACAGGGCACATCAGCTGGCAGAAAGGTTTTATTGCAGTTGATTTGCCAAGAACCAGATCTCAGACTAAATCTGCAAGAAGAAATGCCTGTAGCTGTTGGAGGGAAAGGTGGCCTGATTTCAAGAAGATCAACTCTGTGCTGCCAGCTCCTCTGAACGTGAAATCTGTAGCACTGACCATCAGTCCCCTAATCAGATGCAGTTTTTGTCACCTCTGTCTGAAAAGCTAGACTACCCCTCGTGTCTCCATAAGAGTAAATGGGGTACTTGATCAGCCCAAGCAGAGCCAGCATCCAGCTGACCACCAGCATCAGTCTTGGTCTGACAGAGCAGCAACCTCAAGTGCAAAGAAAGAAGCAGCAGAGAGTTTGTTAAGTGCAAATTATGTGGGTTTTGGTATTAAGATTGCTCAAGGTGGCTGAGCCCGAGTCCAGCAGAGTGGGGGAGTGGGTGGCTTCTCAGCTGGGCCATGATGAAATGCAGAAAAATTCCCAACAGCAATTTGGAAATTCACTTCTGCCCAGCACCTGGCAAAGAGCCACCAAGCAGCTCTAGAACAGTAACAGCCTTTGGATGTAACAGTACCAGAAGAAAAAAAGCGTCTCATCTATTTCCAATATACCATCATTGGTCAATGACAAATTAGATCTATTTTTGGACATTCTGCTCTGCAAAATTCAGTTTTCTCTGGTATTTTTATTCCCTGCTTTGCTTCCTACTGGTCACCAGTTCAGCATAAACTTAGCTTTCCTGCAGCAACACACATCTAGTTTAGGCCAAAAATGTCCACACCATAAAGAATTCAGATTACTTCCATTGGATAGACACTGTTTTCATGTCCCTCCTTCTGGTAGAGCAACCCCTGTACCATTTCTCTTGACATTTCTTCTGTTTTGACTCCAAATTTTAGATATAGCCATACAATGGCAACACTGCAAACCATCAGGCCACCTACCACAGAAACTGGGATGACAAAGTGCATCTGAGATCTTGACAAGAAGCTGGGAAGAGGCAGATTGTTTGGTCTTTCTGTAGTCATCTGCACTCTGGCTTGGCCTGAGAATGCTTGACTAGTAAAAACTATTGTACCTGAAGGCTCTTGCTTTCTTACAGGTGATGAAGAATCAAATATTCTAGTACCAAAAGCACCTGTAGAAGACCTGGCAACCTTGTCGGTATGGACAGAAGTACATTTGTCTATGGCAGTTGTGGAGTTTAGAGTAGAAACTGAGGTAGTCTCTGGTGGAACTGGTGTGGCTGGGACTGTGGTGATCTCCATGCTGTCCAGGATGGAGGGGAGATCTGAACTAGAACTGCGAGAAGCAGCATCTGGTGCATTGCCTCTTGCACTTGTAGGAAGTACAGGATGGTCTGATCCTTTAGTAATGGCCATGGGGTCTGAATTTGAGCTAGGAGAAGTCGTGTCTCCAACATCAGCCGTAGCATTTGCAGTATGTCCTACAGGTTCTTCTGTAGATCCCACAGCATTGTCAAAGCCATGCACAAGCGCCGTGGGATATGGGGTGGGCTGGCTGGAGACCATGCCTGCTGCAAAAGTTGTTGAAGGTGCAGGAGATTTTAAGGAATCTCTGTTTGCTTCTGGAGTGTCTTCTGAGCGGGCAGCAACTTCCCGTATCATGGGGGACGATCCTGCAGGGAGCTGGGTGGTGTCCTGCATGGCTGGTGGGGACTTGCTGGACGCCTCCATCCTGGCAGCAGGAACATGTATTCTCTCCAGAACTGTTGTGTCAGTCCCTTGGAAGAAACTTGTTGGAGCAGTCACTTGAGACGGAGCTTTTACTGTAAGACCAACACGTTTCTGAAAACTACCGGGCTCTTCTGGTGCTGCTGCTGAGGTGGCACCACATGGAAGTGGGGAGGCTGTGGCATTTTTCTGGTCCAGTTTTTCTATTATCTTCTTCACCCATCCTGCCTCGGGATCTGCACAAATCTCTAGGGACTTCAGAGTAATAAATCTGAAAATAAAAAGGGATCACTTACTGGATAAAGAAAACACTGTTTTAGAAGATCAGCGTAATAGGGAAGGCATGCAGACAGCAATACTGACTCTCTCAAGCCCGTAGAAAACACCACCAGGTTGGATGGATTATTTGTTTCAGGAAGGGCAGGTGCCTCTGAGATCTGATTGAATGAGGAACAGCTGAACATGACTCATGGGTGAAGAGTTTCCCCCCAAGAATTTTTTCTCTTTCAAAAGCATTGTTCTGATGTTTGGATGCAGTCTGCCTCCAGCACTCAGAGCAGAAAGCTCTGCAGGCACCAGCTGCCCAGGGGCAAGCATACATGAAGACAAAACCCTCTGATTTACTCAGTGAGATGAGACTTTCCAAGGTCAGCCCAGTAGGTTCACTTTGGAGCAACCTCCTGGGCTGCAAAAACGTGGTCTTGATGGTGCCTCAACTTCTGGGCAATTTGAAAACAACAATTATCCTGGGGAAAAAAAATTTAGCTTTTCTCATCTCCAGACAAGCTCACAAGTCTGCATCTGTCTCCAGAGAAAACACCTGCTTTCAAAGAAACATGTGAGCTTTCGCCTTGCGTGCTTCCGCTGTCCTGTTCTGCCACCAAGTACATCTGTCAGTCCCTTTCCCCATCCATTTATCTCTGTTTCACTCTGTGTCTGAGCCCCTGATCTCACTGGGAGGCTGCTGGTCTTTAAATAGGGGAAAAACCCCCACCCGTCCCTCAAATAAATACCAGCATCTGCTCTGTTTCCAGATTGCTCCTTGCTCCAAAGCAAGGGCATTTGCTGATGGGCTAATGCTTGATCGGGGTTGGAGGGCATACGGCAAGGGAGGCAGGTGGTGGGGCCGTGCTTACATGACAGCTTGTTTGGTGCAGCGAGGTTCGGTCATGCGGTAGCTCCTTATCCGCTTCGCTGCTATCCCAGATGTAAAACGGCTGCACTCTGTTGAACATTTCAGAGGTGCTTTGGGTTGCCCTGAAATAAAGTTTTCAACATATTAAGCATTGGCTTTTTATTAGGTACTATAAAAACCAGCACTGTTTCTTTTTCCCTTTCTCTGAGGAGAAGTCCAAAACTTGCCATTAAAGTTTCCAATCCCTGCTAAAATGAGATGAAGACAAATCCCATCAGGGCCATGATTGTTTGTATTGCCCAAACAGGTGATAAGACACCCAGAAAACTGCAAAAAAAGCACTGTGAAAATCGTGGGGCTCTTGAGACACCGTTGCAGCTTGCCTTACATGATGTGCAAGTACTGGCTGGAGATCCTTTGTGCAAGCACCTGGACCTGCAGGTCCTCTCCCTTTTGGGTTGCAACAGGACTGCTCTCAGCATGGTGCCCAGAAGACACATTCCTTCATCCCCTAAAGACCTGCTGCAATCATCACCAATGAGCTCTTGGTGCAGACAGTGCAGATCAGAGGGCAGGATACTTGTCCTCTCCTTATCTGGATGAGTTATAACTCTTCCTCCCACAGGAGTTCCTCTCCAGGTGAGCATCCTGCCTCTCTCTTTGCTGGTGTGTGGTCTCTCAATGCCACTTGGACTCAGAGAAAGGGTGCAGGGAAAGAACCTGTTGGTGAATGATACATTGCTCCCGTAGATATCTCAGCAGCCCAGATTCACAGCATAGTTTCTCACCAAACATCTCCATCTCCACCAGAAAATATGGTTTTCAATTTGCAAAGCATAAAAACAAAACCCCACTTGAACCCTTCAAGGAGAAAAGCCAGTCACACCACTGGGGACCCTTCATTCCTGCACCTACCCCCAGCCTCCAACAACAGGCATTTGCCACGTGAGGGGAGGTTGCACAATGCAGCCTGGCAATTTGTTTCTGACATCCCAGGGGCAAGACTTAGAAAAACAAGCCTTGATTTATCTGAGGCCCCCTGCGAAGAAAGGAGCTGGAGTCTGGTTTAGATCAGGCAGTCTCTACCAAGTGTTGTCTCAGATTCCCAAATCACTTTGGTGAATTTGATGTAGTTCAGTTGGGAATGATCCAGCCACCAGGTGCAAGAATAAGCATCACTACAGGAGCACCCTCAGCTCTTTTGATCCGTTTACTGAGGAAATGCATGGTTGCAAAGAAATCCCAAGCAAACACTCCTGTGGCCCCTCTACAGAAACACATTTCATTCTCTAGTTCCCTGTAATGTTAAAGCAAAACTCTTTGTTCACGCAATAATGTCTTCTGTGGCACTTTAGGGTTAAGAATAGCTCAGGGGCGACCTATTTCCCAATTAACTCTCATTAGCCAGAAGACATACTGCTGGTGTCCTCCACTTTCAGGAGCAGTGTTCAACAAAACAGGCACAGCAACAAGAGTGCCAGATCCGTCCCTGTGGACAGTCAGGGAGGTGCATGGCAGGGAGCGGTCAGGGACTGCTCCCAAAGGCCCTTCTCCTCTGTTAACTGTTAGCTGATTTTCCAGTTATTGGCACCAATGCACATGGTTTGCAATTAGCTGAACTCCTGGTGTGTTCTTCCCAGAGCACAAGAGCTTGGAAAGCACCAAGGAGAGAGCAGCGTTGCAGGGAGTACAGAGCCAGCCCTGGTAGCCCCCCTCTTCCCGGGGCACACAACTCTGCTTCTCCAAGTTGTATCCGAGTCTTTGCCAAAGGGACCTCGGGGACAACTGGGATCTGAGAGTTTACCCACCCAGGACCACCAGTCCTCAGAGGCACTGCTCGTGGGAGCCATTGGTACCTGCTTTTCAGCATGGTTCCTCAGGAGACCCTGACCAGGGAGCACCATCAACCCTTCTTTCTGCAAAGCCAGCCTGATTTCATCACTTTAGAGGAGATGGCTGTCTGGCTGCAGGTGAGCAGAGGTACGCAGTGCCAAAGCAGGCAACGGGTTCCCAGGGCAGGATAAGCTGCCCAGTGTACCTGTTGCCCACTTTACTCAGGCCAGCCCTGGAGAACCTGCCCGGACGTGTGAGGAGAGGAAGAAGTTCCAACCCCAGCTGCCCTTCTTGCTGTCCCCACTCACCCCGTCTGGTGGCAACAGGGCACAGATCTTAAGGGCTCTTTGCCCCTCTCCCTTCCCATGGTGGGAATAGACCACACCTTTGTCCCGAGTGAAGTCCAGTTTTGCCTGCACCGCTGAGAAGCTGGCTGCCAGCCCGGCCACCCACTCTGCTTAACTGCTGCCTCGGGCAGCAATCACTGCTCTGTGCCATAGAGGACTTAAACCGAGAGCAGCCCAGGGAGAGCTGCTACCACCTCCTCCCGGTCCTCCGGCCCCTCTCAGCACCACCCCGGAGCACGCAAAGATCTTTATCCAGTGAAAGAGGAGAGCGTTTCCCACCTGTGCGCACACACACGTACACACATACGCACTGCACACGCACTGCACAGGCACTGGGGCTGCAGGGGACAGCTCCCCCCCCCCTGCAGCCGTGGGAGCACCAGCACCCTCGGGACAGGGAGCCTGTGCAGACAGACATCCACCCTCAGGTGGGCTGCGGTCCTAGGGGATATGAAAAAGGGGGAAAAGGAGTGCGTTATGCTTCTTTTCTAATATGGATCATCAGAAAGTCTCTCTGACAGTCTCCCCACCTACCCTCAGGAGTGACAAAAGTCATCACGGGGCTGCTTGGACTTACTTTCCTGCTGCTAGGATTGCCTCCCAAACCCAGCCTGATCCTGCTACAAGATCTCCTACAACCCACAAAGGTCCCTGGATGCCCACTGCCTGATCCAGCCCTGCCTTCCCCC
>VYZV01012496.1:16936-47342 GCA_013401275.1 Pandion haliaetus | reverse complement strand
CCATTCTTCCCCAGCCCCTTGTGAACCTGGCTGCTCCCCTAGGGAGCCCAGGGATTGGCAAGTGGAGCTGTGGCTCACCTCCAGCCAGGGTCGCCAGGCACAAGACCTTCAGCACAAACAGGACCTGGAGAGAAACAGCGTTCATGTTCTTGTGGTAGGAAGGGTAGGCAGGGAAGGATTAAGGGCAGTTATTTCCCACTCCTGACTGCTTATTGCATCCTCCGGAACAACACAGCTGCTGCAGCTCATTCCAGGATTATGAAGCCCTGAGATGGGGTTTTCATCTGTTATTCACCTCCCCTGCACGCGTCTCAGGGTGACGACAGGAGGCGGAGGGAAGAGCGGGACAGGGGAGGGAATATTGCCTGCTCCGGAGCTAGATGGCTCCTGGAATTCCCCAGCTGCATTTACATCATTTTTTCTTAGCGCACACAGAGCAGCTCCAGCCTCCTTGGCAAATTATTCAGGCAGGGACTTTCAGGAGTCAGCAGCCCCATCCTCCTCTCCCACTGATGTGTCTCGTGGCCAGGCAGCCTGCACTAAGGCATCACTGTCCTTAGGCTTGTAAAGGTCTCCCCACCTCCAACCTGCAGCTCCCCAACACACATTAAGCTTATTATTTATCCCCGAATGCAAAAGCAGCTATTCCCTACCTTTTTGGCAGCCATCTTATAACAGCAGCATTGGTTGTTAGGCCAAAAGAGGCGGACTTTCCTAATCAGGATTATAAATTCGTCAGCTAGATCGGTGAGGTCACGCCAGGCTGCTTCTTAGGAGCATCCC
Source organism: Pandion haliaetus (assembly GCA_013401275.1). Classification (NCBI taxonomy): domain Eukaryota; kingdom Metazoa; phylum Chordata; class Aves; order Accipitriformes; family Pandionidae; genus Pandion; species Pandion haliaetus. The sequence goes on along the minus strand of VYZV01012496.1, from coordinate 46,559 downwards.
CAAAGCAAAGAGTGAGCACTTTTGATATATGGCAGGGTCTCAGCCATCAAGATCTTGCTGGTGCTGAGAGCAGGAGTATGAGCCCCCCAGATCTGCAAGCAACCAGGCCAGCTGGGGGGGGGGGCCTTCCTGGCACCAGCACAAAGCCAGGTCTGAAGCGGACATACCAACACGGCAGTCACATCCTGCACCTTTATTTTCTCTTTCATCTCAGATCCCAGCAGAATACATAACAATTTTCTCCTGCCAATTCCCTCAGCTGAAAGATGAAGATAAGATCAAGACTGAGGCAGTGTGGCTGCCCCTGAAATCTTTTTTTCCCCAGAGTTTTCTTAGGGCTGGTGGAAACCTGGCTTCTCTGTACTTTGGGAAATTCCAACAGTTCCAGTTCGGATTTTATTCCTAAAGAGTGAAAACCCCCAAGTTTCCATATGCTGCATTTTTAAAACATTTGGTGAAACTCCCAGCCTGTAACTTCAGCCTTTGCTTATATTGCAATAGAAAATAAAACCCATTTCAAGGAAAAAAAAAAAAAAAAAAAGACCTTGAAATAGTCTGTTTGATCCAGCCTGAACAGAACATGCTGCATCTGTTAGGATGCTTTCTGGACCCTTCCTCAAATGATGTTTTCTCTGGCTGGGCAGAGCCTTACAGGAAACTTTTATTCCAGAAACTGGCATTGCCTGAGGCCACCGGGCACCTTGGCTGCTGGCAGCGATGGCATAGCCTACACATGCTCACATCTCCCCTGAAGAAACAAGTTCTGCTTCTTCTGCAAAGGGTTTACTGCCAGCAATGGATAAAACTGAGGAAAGGCTCCAGCATGCACATTATGTGGGAGGGTGAGTGCTTTGTTTGCTAAAGGCATGACTTGCCACAGGCAAGGTGCAAACAGTTCTTTGGCAGGGTAATGCAGCTGCTTTTCCTGTGCAGACCGGGCTGGTGGTGTTTTGCCTGGTAGGCGACTTTTCCAGGACACTCTCAGAGACCTCCCTTTGCTCCCAGTGAGCTCGGCAGCTGGATTTGGAGGTGGCATCTGCACAAGGAAAAGCCTGCAGCAGGAGGGTGGAGGGCAGCTGCAGCCTCAGTGCAGCATGGCAAGCCTTCACATGCCGGCAGCGGCATGGGTCTAAGCCACTGGCAAGCCCTGCAGTTGCCACCAAAAGCAGGACACAGCAATTGGCTCCAATGGGAGCAGGCAGCTCCAAAGAGCAGTGACAAACCTGGGCTGCAGCTGGCAGAAAACTGGCATCATTGCTCCCAACTTGCTTCCTAGACCACCCTCCCTGTCCCATTGCACATCTGCTCCTCCAGCATGCCAGTGCCAGCTACTTACTGCACTTCTTTTGGGTCTTGCACCACTGAAAAACCCAAAGTCAGAGGACCTGCTGCAGCCCAGGAGATATTTCTGCTGTAACTAGTGATAAACCATAGGTATTGTATTTATCTGACAGTGAAGAATCTCAGTTATTCTCTGGACTTGTCTTGACTTCAGCTGATTTTAGCTTCTTTAGTTACAATAGAAATTGTCTAAGCAATTGCTGTTATCTTAATTTGATTTAGTTTTGCTTTAGTTTCTAGGATTAACAAGCAGTTATTTAGCATGGGTCTGGGACTACAGATTAAATTGATGTGGATGAGGGCAGGCAGAGGAGGACAACAGCAATCCCAGTCCATAAACACGAACCACAGTGCCCAAGAAATGGATTGTGCAACCTTTGAGTCAGGGACAACCAGCTTTCAAGGAAACAGACCAGAAAACCTGAGTAACTGGGAACCAAGGAACACAGACTGTGCTAAGAAAAATGTATGAAAATGAAACCAAGCAGACCAAGACTGAGGAGGAAGAAAGTCCACCATGAACATCATATCCTCCCAGTGAAGGCCATAGGCTGGGGCAGCTCATCACAGCCCTTCCCCATTCTTCCTTAGGAGGACTGGAAGGAAGCTTCTTGAGGTTACCCTTAGCATCCAAAGGCTCTCTGAAGGGATGGTATAGCACCAAAGAAAAGCAGTAGATACTAGGAAGAGGGTTGTTTTTATCCCCCATATAACGTTAACAGTAGTATGAATGAGGAACAACCTTAGGCTGATCTGAAACATGGACAAGGAAAAACCATGAGCAAATGTATGTCTGTGCACCTGCTATCGAGTGTGGGCAGAGGGACCACGCACAGGGCACTGTGCACTGTTGGGGCTGGGACTGTAACCTCTGGGCCCTCTAACACAGCTCCAGGTTTGATCCTGCGCACCCACAAAAGGGCTCGGTGGCTCATGCCAGACAGTTTGGCGTCGAGCCTGGAGCCTGGGCTGTCTGGCTCCACTTCCTGCTCTGCTGTAAGGACAGTTTCGTATCAGGGTGGATGTCCTGCTACTTAAACACTGGCTCTGCTGCAGAGAAAGGGAGAACAAGGTCTGGTGTGGACTGGATGTTGGTGAGAGCACAGGGCATGCTCAGAAGCCTGATCTGATGCCATACCCCTAACCTTTGGTTGCTCACTGGCAACCATTAGCCAGGAGCTTGGCTTATTGCTCCAAACCACAGATACCACGGGCCAAAGGGTCAGATCCTGTCTCCATCATGAGGCACCTGAAAGCAGCCCCAGCATTTCCCACCCACTGCAGCTTTGCCAGGGCTGGGCACAGGGTCAAGGTCCTTGCAGGTGGAAGGAACGTATGACTCATGCAGGGAGATTTGCTCTTGAAAGCTGAAAGCAACTTGACCCTGTAAAGGCAATATGCAAAACAATATGCAAAGAGAACAAGGGCTGTGTCCTAAACAAACAGGAAATGGTCCCAGAACACAGCCTGTCTCCTACAGGGTGTTTCCATGCGCTCTTTGTTACAGTAGGTTTGTCTTCCTGGAAATCAAGTGGTGACTTGAGAAAAAGGAAAAGTCAGTGAGACGTAGAAGGCTGTATGTGACCTGGAAGAAGGAGATACCAGAGCAGATCAGATGAGAATGCTGATGATTTCCACTGCATGATCTGTTCAGGAGCTCCCAACACCTCAGGAGTTCGACTTCCTGGAACAGGGAAGCCCAGCTCCCCTGGTAGGAGGTATTAACAGCATCCTTTGCTGTCCACAATGTTGTCCATGATCTCTATCCCAGAGGCTTGCTGGAAAGAGGCAGCAGGTACACTTAGCCTTTGGGAAGACGCAGCCAGTCTTGATGCTGCAAATGAGACAGGCTGACCCAGGACTCCAACTCCAGCCATATGATGAGATTCTCTTTCCCCTGCTAATGCTCCCAGCTCTGAGCTGCCTTGTGGCAGCTTGTCCTTGCACTACACCCACCTCTCCTCAGTGGGCTTGGCAGTTCAGCCACCGCTCTGATACAATCCCCCTTTACTGCATCCCAAGAGCATTAGACTCAAGGCAGCTCAAGCACCACCACTGCAGCACAGCTTCCACACTCACCAGAACTGGGCTCCTCCAGTTTCTCTTGAGGAGTGCACATGCAGCAAGGTCTGTGAGCCAGGACGCAGGAGACTGGTGGTGCATGTACTACAGATGAGGCCAGGGCATGCAGCTGGTCCCTGATGTGTGGGACCAGATTTCCAGACTTTAATCTAGAGAAATCTTGATGGCTTTTCCAATGACATGGCACTGGGTGGTATAGCCCAGAGTAGCCCAGAACCGACCCAACGTCCTCCTCTCTCCTGGCCAAGGCAACCAATGCCAGACTCAGGAGATAGTTCCTTAGAGCCAAAGGTGACCTCTCACTTTGGAGATGCCCTCAGCCTATGCTTAATGTAGAGCTCTTGAGCCATTAGTGTAATAAGGGGGAGAATTAAATGACAGGGGATCCAGCAAATCTGTTTGTTTGGCACTGCAGGACACTGAATTTTCTCATATTAAAGAAAAAGGCAGGAAATGAGGAGCAGATGTCTGGGGCTGTCTGCAGCCAGCGTCTCCACAGGGTATGGAACAACTATTTGGGAAGTATCAATCAGTGCAGGACTTTTGTTTTTAAGAAACTGCTTTACATAGAAAATGTTTCAAAAATAGCAGAGAACATCATCCAGGCTTTCATTTCTCTGAACACAATGCCTCCTTCCTTGTGAATAAGAGCAAATTTGGGCTCCAGCACACATTGCAAAATGCTGATGCTCTGTATTTTTCCACAGTGAGGCAGCCCACAGCTACCAGTCAGCATCCCAAGCCAGCCAGGCTGCAGAATGCTGCTCTTTCCCCTGGCAGCATCACACCTGAGCTGCAAGCTGGTGGCTGATCCCAGTGGGAAATTACACGGAAAGGTGCATACCTGCAGTGGAAATTGGTGCCTCTCCTTGGCAGCCAGAGCAGCCAGAACTGATGACAACTCATTCTGCTACTGTCTCACGGAGACTGCCAAGGTCTGCAAGGGCTGCTGCAATAAACAAGATTTAAGCTGGTTGAAAATATTGCATGCAGAGAAAAAAGCACAGAGCTGTTTAGTTTGCAACATAGTTAACCTCTTCCCAAACAGAGGAGTCACTTGTCCCCCGCAGAGAAACCCAGCCACCGGGCGCAAGCTCTTCTCTAGGACAGGGGATGGGGAAGGCTCTTTTGGGGAGATACGCCTGGACAGCACAGATGAAATCAGGGCAGCTTTGCAGATAAGGAAAAGGAGCATGCTGGGACTCCACCAGGATGGGCTTGCCTGAGCACATTGGGTACCTGGGTCCTGCTAAGTCTTTACAGAGCTGAAGAGACATCCTGATGTTGCAATCCTTCTGCATAGCAGCAGGCCCCGAAGGCAACATTTCCACGGAGCTGGCATGATGAAGGAGAGCCAGATGATCCCTGAAAGGGTGGTCTCTCACCACTGCAAGGCAGGGAAAAGAGGGGAGAGCGGCAGCAGGGCTGGTCAGGATGGGCGTGACAGTAACCTCTGTGTGGCACATGAGACCATAGCTGTCGCAGGAGCTGCTGCCAGGCTTTTCCTTGGCATAGGAGTGGCTGTGCTGTACCTCACCCCAGGGTGGTACAGAGGGGTCTCCCCTCCTTCGCATCCTGGAATAGGGTCCTACCAGTGCCACTGTGGGAACAGACAGAAGGCAGGGAGCAGGAAGAGTGCCACGGCTCTGCTATTTCACCTCTGCCAGAGCCCAGGGCCAGGGTAGAGCCTGCTGCCCTGGCTGAGGAAGATGATGAGGCATGTGCCTCTTTGCAGCACTCCCAGTTACCCCCCCCATCCCTCCCTCCCATGGCAGCAGGAGCAGAAAGTGCATGTGCCAGCAACCACCGTGTCCTGGCGGGGTCCTTCTTCTGGCAGGAATGGCCAGGTCCTGGCCCCAGCCCTTCGCTCAGGGGCACAGGGAGCTCCCACCTGCCGCAGACCCAGCCCTTTGGCCCCATCCAACAGCATGCATGGGCCAGCACAATCATTGCCCCTCCACATCTACACTTCCCGCTTCTCCATCCAACATGTTCGCACACGAATGCTGCCAGTCTCAAAGAAAGGAGCTTACCAGAAGCAGCTCTGTTTGTTGCCTTCTTGGAAAGGCTTACCTCTTCCCATTGCCTTAGGGCAGGCGAAGGCTGTGTGCCTTTCAACAGTGTCTACAGGACCAGTTTGACACGAGCTTATGGTTAAGCCATGATGGTGGGTGAAGGAGAGGTCCAGAAAACCTCTGCAGCAGTGCTGCTGGGGCTGACCCCCCCAACGGTGTCTCCATGAGAGCACGGTGGCACGTGTGGGCCAGCCCCAAAGGGCAAGAGGAACTGCCCTGTGCAGCGCTATGACCTGCTAGATGTGGCTGCGCTGAGGCCATTGGCACCCCCCAGTCTGAGCTGAGCCCTCCTGTCCCACAGGCTTTCAAATCCCAGCCAGTCTCCTATAGAAATGGGACATCAGAGCCCTCCAGACCGGAGCTGTCACCCTGCTCATTCAAGCAGCTCTTTCTGCCAAGCCTTGGCTATAGGCATGTCCCGACCTTCCTGCCGATGCCTGGGGATGCACACCAGCAGCAGCAAACAGCCCAGGAGCCTGCAGGACTTCCAATACTCAACAAGCCTTTACATGAACTAGCATAATAAACACACAAGGGCTGGGCAGGGAAACAAACCCAGACACACATTTCTCTGCCCGGGCTCTTAACCCTTTTCAAGCCTTGCTGGCTCAACTGAGAGACCAGGGAGTCACCAGACCCCTTCCCTCTCCCACCCTAGCTTTTCTGCACCCCGTGTTGTAAGAACAGGGTGTCTCCTTCTCCTCTGCTTTTGCCCAGAGACTCCATGCTCCTGCTAGGTTTCAGCTATAACCCCACTAGTGACCCTCAGCAGCTTGATCCCAGGGAAATACACTCTTGCCTTATCCAAACTTTTTTTCTGGGAGCATCACGTCTGCCTCACCACCCAATGGAAGAGCTCCTTGGCCTCTCAGTTGGCTGTGGAGGCTGTGGGGTGTATTTTTAGGATCAATGCTGCTGTCTCACCTCCTAACAGAGCAACAGGCTACAGATGGTGGCCATTAGCATTTTGGTGCTGGCTGGGGATAGTTAAAAAAGGGGTTGCTGGGGGTAAGGATAAGGGCAATTCTTGCCCTGTGCCATGATTCCTCATATCAACTAGAGGAAGCAGCAGGGGAGAATCAAAGAAAGCAGGGATGAGGTATGTCTGGGATTCAAAATGCTATTTAGGGAACAAATTCCCCCAGGACAGAGCCAATCTCAAACCAGGGCTTGTGACCGAAGGTGGTGCTGCTCACACCTGTGTGCCAAAACAAAATGAACCATCTGCTGCAAGAGCTGACATGCCTGTGCCCCTTCTCCCTGAGCTGGACTGCAGCCCAGAGCCCTCCCCTCAGGCATCCTCCACATCCAGCCCCGGCCCACACCTCCAGAGAACCACAGGTTCACCCGCTCCAGGCCAGCAGGGTGAAATTTGGGGAACAGCCCAACTGCGGGCTACAAGACACCACCTCCCCGAGGAACTCCCAGAGCTGTGACAGAGGGGATGGGGGGGCACCGGCAAGTGCTAGAGCAAATGCTCTCTCCGGGTGGGGTGCAGGGCAGTGGTGCAGCCGGCCCCGGCAAGCACCCCAGCCACCAACGACAGGCATCCGCCAAGAGGAAAGATGCCACCAGCAAAGGATGCACCGCTTCCCCTGGGCACTTGCTGGAGAGCGGATAAAGAACAAACCCACCCAAAGTGCCCCCAGCTCCTGGCCCACAGCCAGGGCCCCTTGCTGGCCCCGCCAGCCCGAAGGCGACAGGGGCCATGAGGAAGGAACACGCGTCCTTTCCTGCTCTTTGAAAGGGTCCTGCTCTACCCAGGGAGCTCACACCACCCTCTGGCCCTGGGGAAGGCTCCTGCAGAGTTTCCCGAGCTGGAAGGGCCTCTGCCTCTTGCTGCAGCAGACAATGCCATCGTGCGGCAGTTATTACTTCCTTGGCTGAAGGATCCACACTAAAAATTGCTGCTTCTGCCCTGGAGTTAATTACCAAATGCCTCTGCCCTGCTAAAATGTTTCCATGCCATGAGGAGATCTGCTAGCTGCGTGCTGGTAGCTCAGGGCCGGTATGGGTAGACTGGGGCTCCCAACCACTGCCCTCACTGCGGGTCCTGGACACCTCCAGAGCCTGGGCTTCTCCTGCGGGGCAGGAGAGGGACCTCCCAGGAGAAGGCCAGCCCGTGTAGGTACCAGGCTCCTGCAGATCCCGCGCTGGACGCGCTGGAGCTGGCCCCACACCTCGAGGGCCCACGTGGAGGAGGTGATTTCAGCACAGCTGTATCATTTCCTGCTTTTGGAGACGCAGCATGTGGACACAGACTGTGCTGCTCTGAGGCCTCTGGGACTTTCACTGCAGGACAATGGGCTGACCGAAAAGTTAAAAAAATAACTTTGCTGGCTGTTTATGTCTCTCAGGATGTGGCTTTTTCCCTTTCTGCCCCCCCCATTCACTTCTCCCTCATCTGGCTACTCTCCCAGCTTGCTTTTGTAGTGACAGCTTATGCAAAGACGGCCAAGAACAACTCCTCTGAGCTGTACCCATGGGCCGGCAGGGTAATGAGCTGCAGGCAGGCTCAGTACAGATCTTGCTCCAAATTGCCAGCTAAAGTATTTCAAGGAAAAGCTGTTTCTGGGGAAGTGTTAAATCAAGCCCCTGGGGAGCGCATGGCCAGCATCAGACCCCCTGGGACTCAGCAGTGGCTGAAGGGTTTCTCAGCTGAAGCAGCTCCAGGTGGGATGCGCAACCAAGACCGTGTGCCACCTCCCATCCCAGCACGGTCCGGTCCCATGTGCCACATGCCCTGGTACCTCCTCCAGTCCCCTAGCAGTCCTCACTTCTCCAGAATATGTAATACCACATTTCATACAAAACCAATATTAAATATACTCCAGAGAAGCAGCAGGAGCTGCCGAGAGGTGCTGAGAGGATTTGTGTTTTTCTGTAGAGAAATCCAAGCGCAGACTTCTCTGCAACTAGCCTGCGTAGTGAAAAGTTGTCATCCTCCATCACAACCTCAGAGTGACACCGTCGGCTATTTCTGGTCCCTTTTTAAATATATAAATAAGCCGGTGTACAATGTGAAGGATTGCAGTGTTCCCTCTCCTCACGTTGCCCGAAGTGCTGCCGATGGTGGCCCAGGGTGGGATGCTGACTCACACTTCCCATCATTGTGTGGTCCAGGCCCTGGTCCTCCTGCTGGTTTCCCCCCAGCTAGGTCCCCTGTCACCGGCTGGGGCCACGGCCCTTTCCCCTACGCCAGCGGGACTTCCCCGGGGTATTTCTGTCAGGAGGAGGTGGAAGCCAGGTTGGCGGGTGAGCTCGCTCTCCCGATTTAGCTGGTTGCGCCGCTTCCCTGGGCATGGCCATGGCAGTTTCTCTCCTGTGTGGGGAGCACAGATTGTGAGACTTGACCAGGGCACTGACAGCAAGTTTATACCTTTGGGTAGCTTTTTGCCTATGGAGTATTTGTCACAAACCCCCAAGATACAGACAACGTGAGGTACAAGCACATCGAATGCTGCCACTGCAGCCTGCATGCAGGAGGGCCGCTTGCCCCCCCACCCCCGGCAGGAGGGAGGTACAGGCTCCGAGAGCCACCGGGAAGGAGCCGCAGGGGGACCGAAGCGGAGGTGCTCGACACCCACGGCCCCGGGCCAGGGACCCACCGCAGCCGCCGGCTAGGGGTCGTGTAGCTCGGGCCGGGGACAAAAACCAGGCCTGTCAGGATGGCCGAGCGGTCTAAGGCGCTGCGTTCAGGTCGCAGTCTCCCCTGGAGGCGTGGGTTCGAATCCCACTTCTGACAAGTCACAAGTGTTTTGTAGTACGATCGAATTTTACCTTTAATTAAATTAATTACTTAATTGGTTTTAATTCTGCTGTGGTTTGTTTGGGTTTTTTATCAGCCCCCACCCTCTCCGAGCAAGAAGCGGTTATCGGGCAGCGCAAAAGAGAGCTGTCAGAAGTGGGATTCGAACCCACGCCTCCAGAGGAGACTGCGACCTGAACGCAGANTGCAACCCAAATGCAGTGCCTTAGACCGCTCGGCCATCCTGACCCGCTGCCGAAAATCATCCCTGCTGCGGCCTTGCACCAGCGCGAGGCGGGTGCCACTGCCAGATCGTTCGCGATTGTCTCGGAGCGGTCACAGTGATCGGGGAGAGGTGCCCGAGGGAAAGCGGTTGTCACCCCCGACTTCCAAAGGGCAGCCGGGGAGCTACGGGCCGGCCAGCCTCACCCACACCCCTGGAAAGGTGGTGGAACCCCGCAGGGGACCATCCCCAGGCAGGTGAAGATCAGCAGGAGCAGGCAGCATGGCTTCTCCCAGCAGGGGAGACGAGCCTATGAAATTATGGGCCTAGCAGACGAGGGGACAGCAGCAGATGTTGTCTACTTGGACTTCTGTAGGGCCTTGGACACCGTCTCCCATAAAATCCTCCTAGAGAAGATGTCGGTGCCCAGGCACGAAGTCTAGCTGGAGGCTGGTCACTAGCAGTGTACCCCAGGGGTCAATACTGGGTCCAGTACTGTTGAACATCTTCATTAAAGATCTGGATGATGGGGCAGGGCGCAGCTTCAGCAGGCTGACAGATAACACCAAAGTGGCAGGAGTGGATGATAGGCCAGAGGGTCATGCTGCTGTCCAGAGGGACCTGGACAGGCTGGAGAAATGGGCCAGCAGGAACCTTCTGAAGTTGAGGGTGGTGAAACACTGGCACAGGCTTCCCAGAGAGGTGGGAGATGCCCCATCCCTGGAAACATTCCCGGTCAGGTTGGATGGGGCTCTGAGCAACCTGATCGAGTTGAAGATGTCCCTGCTCATGGCAGGGGCGGTTGGACCAGGTGACCTTTAATGATCCCTTCGGACCCAAACCATTCTGTGATTCAACAAGGAGATGTGCAAATTCCTGCCCCTGCGAAGGAACAATCCCAGGCACCGGGACACGCTGGGGGCCACAAAAAGGCCCTGGGGTGCTGGTGGACACCGAGGTGACCGTGAGCCGCAGAGAAGACTCGGGGTGTCCTAGGCTGCCTTAGGCAGAGCGTTGTCGGGGCGGTGGGTCCGGTGCTGGGCTCCCCAGCCCAAGGGGGACGGGAGGTACTGGGGAGCCTGGCACAGGATGATGCAGGAGGAACCGCAGCGTCTCCCCGGGGAGGAGAGGCTGGGGAGCCGGGAGGGCTCAGCCGCCCCGCCTCCCCAGCCCGGTGCGTGGGGATGNTGGCGGGGCTGTCCGGCGCCGCGCGGAGCCGGAGCGGCTCCCCGGGCTCCTCCGCCGCCCTGCCCGCCCTGGACGGCGCCTTCCTCCTCTCGCCGCTCGGGGGGCTGATGGGGGCCCAGGCCGTGAGTACCGGGGAGGGGGTACGAGGGTGGGGGCTTGGCTGAGGGAGCAGCCGTCCGAGGGCATCACCCACCTTGAATGCTTTTCTTCATTGCCCTGGCTGGAAATAGGTTTCCCTTTGGCTGCCATCCCTACCCCATCCTTGCTCTCTAACCCTCATTCATATCTAACCTTGGAATACTGTAGCCCCCCTCTCTCCTCCTTCCCTCTGTAAAGCCAGAGGAAAATTTGGCTGCTTGTCCTCATGCCCTGTGCTGCTTGTAACTCAGCTCGACACCTGGCAGCTCCGGGCATGGGCCGATCTGCATGGGCATCCCCACAGGGCAGGAGCCAGTGTGTCCCATCCCAGCACCCACAGTCCCTGGCAGGGGCCAGGGGGGCTATATGAAGCACGGTGGCCCCAACCAACATGCGTTGGGGGTGGTCCTGGCGTGCCCGTAGGACTCTCGCATTCCCTGGGCCATCCCAGCCCTCCAGGTTGTCCTCCCCAGCAGTCAGGCTAGGATGGCCACCCTTGGACAAGCCCAAGGGTCTTTGCACAGTCAAACCAAGCAGCAGCATCCCCTCACCATGGCTTCAGCATCAGAGGCAGCAATAGGCTGAAGAGGCTTCAGCACAGAATAAACTCCTGCTGCTGCTCACTCCTGGTACCTGGGCCCTCGGGTGCAATGTGTGCATAGGGGTGGGCATTCAGCTGCATATGGGGCCACCTGTGACCTGCCCCGGTGTTTGCCCACAGAGTTGCCCCACTGTGGTAGGGAGCCTGTTTACTCATCCCCTCTCCCTGGGGCAGCATTGTAGGGGGCAGCAGCAGGACATACCCTGCGCTGCCACTGTGAAACAGCTTTCAAGCCCTGGGCATAGCTGAGCTGTTTGTGATGTGGGAACAAGTGCTCAGGAAAGGGTCAGGGACAGATGGTGCCACGGGGTATCTTGCAGGAGCATCAGGAAAGAGAGATGGAACCAAGATCAGCAGAAGTGACCCTTTAACCACGCACCTGGTCCAACCTGTCCAGCCCATGGCTGGGGCCATCCTGTTAAACGTGCTCCCGTCCATCGAGACCCACCGCTCCCCAAAACTTCTCTCCTAAGGGCTCCTGCTTTTCTGCCCCCACAGCAGCCAGAACAGGGCAGGTTGCACATGCTGCCTGCCTCTCCCAGAGCACACTGGGCTTTTTCCTATACATGTTTCTCCCCAGTGCATATTTTACAATAATCACGAGTGTTAAAAATGGATGTGACAGACAAGGAGGCATTGTCGGGGCAGCTGAGCACCAGGGGGTTGTACTCAGACAGGACAAATGCCGTTGTGTTTCTTCCATGACAATGAAGCGATGTGGGCTTACGCAGGGGCAGAGTGGCTTTCCAAAGAGCCCTTGTCCCCACCAGTGGGAGATGACGCCACAGTTCTGCCAAAGCGGAGGCGAGCGTAGAAGCCGGGCTCTGCCCAAATTGATCCCAACCCCAGCTAGGAACCATAATATGTCGTGGCTGCATCTGGGGTGTGTTCTCACCTCAGCCTTGCTGTGGGCATTTGGTCATGCTGGTAAACGCATGGTGAGCAGGGTTGGAGCCTCCTTGCTCCCCAGGAAGCCGGTGCAAAGGCTCCCTGCTTTGCTCTGGTCCAGCTGGGAGGTGATAAAGGATGGTGAAGCAGAGCCCACCAGCACCCTGCCAGCTGTCGGAGCCCCAGCTCTGTGTCCCAGTGCATGGGCTGTGTTTGAGGCTGCAGAACATACAGGGCAAATCACAGAAGGTGCCATTTGCTTTGCAACAGCCTTTCTCTTCCAGACCCCATTGCTATGTGCTGGTGTCTCATCCTCTGCTTGCTCCACCATGGGTTAGGAGCTTTCTAAATAAAAAAAAAAAAAAAAATACCCACAAACTTGCTGCTCCAGGGAGTTCCTCGGGGAGGGCATGGTGGAGAAGGCAGCTGCCCGCTGGACCCATTGCTGCAGGCAAAGCAGGGCAGCATTTCCTCCAGAGTCCAAAGATCAAGTGTGGACACAGCACAGGGATGGGAAAGAAAAAAATAATAAATGAAATGCCACCTGGGCTGGGCTCTTCCATCCCTGCCTGCCAGGGAGCCAAGAGCAGAAACCTAGCCCCTGCTGCTGCCTCTGCCCTGCAGGCTGTGCTGGGCTGCAGGGAGCGGGCTGAGGGGAGAAAACAGCTCTGCCCTGGCTCTGCTTATTTCTCCTTGAGCAGACCCAGAAACAGACTCACCTACCTGTTTTTTTGTGGATCGCTCTGCAGGCACATGATGCTTGCAATTGCTATGCAGTTAAACCTGCTGAATGGAGAGAGGTGAGCCCCAGTACCTGTATATACAGGAGGTATAAACCAGACCAGACCTACCCAAACAGCGGAGAGAAGCTGAGAAGCTTGCTTTTTCTTTTCTTTTTTAATGATGCTGCACCTGGGGGAGGTCAAGACTGAGCTGGGGCCCCAGGAGCCCTTATATCCAGCTCTCATCCAGCCCATCAGATGCCCCTAACACTGAGCCAGCACCTGCAGAGACTGGCCCTGGGCATGGGGGCTTCTTGGCTGAGAAGTGACCTTTGGTGGCGAGGATGCCCAGGTTTCACCTGTTCTGCCTTGCAGGACATCCCTGGTACTGGCTGCTGGGGCAGCAGTACCAGGCGAACAAGCCCATCCCTGAGCAATGAGGGTCCCAGGTGGGGTCCCCATCCTGAGCTGTCCCCAGGGTCCCTGCTTTGCTGGAGCCAGGGTGACCCAACTGCTGTAGGTGCTGGTGAGGCCAGGCTCGTGGGTGATGCTCTGCTTTCCATCTGCAGGAACCACGACCTGAATGCTTTCCCTGTTTCACCCCTCAGGTGCTCGGCTTACTGGTGTGGGCTCTCATTGCTGACACAACATACCACCTCCACGCGGCATATGGCTGGGTGATGTTTGTGTCCATCTTCTTCTGGATAGTAACAGTCCTTTTCTTCATGACTTACCTCCTGCAGCTTCAGCTGAGGTTCTACATGATCCCCTGGCCCCTCGTGGTATGTAGCTGAGAGGGAGCAAGAGGGGGTTCCAAGTGGAAACATCCCGGGGAGATGCTCCGAGAGGACCAGGGCTTCAGACTTTCCTGGGCTGATGTAACAGTCTTCTGCACTTTGCACAATAACCTTGTTTCATTCTGCCCCTCAATTGCTAAGACAGGGAGCCCTGTATCAATCCATAAAGTTACAGCCGCCGCACCACTGCTGCAGTTGTGGTGTCACCCAGAAACTCAGCAGAACCTGGAGTGCATTTAATGAGATGTTAACCTGAGATTTCTTCCCAGCGTGAGGGGCTGGACCCTTTTTGTCTGGTTCTGGGGAAGGGGGAGGAACATAAAACAGCCTTTTGCTCATCCCTCATCCTAGCATGTACAAGTCAGACCTCACAACCTCCTCTTTGCCTTCCCCCAGCTGATGATCTTCAACGCTGTAGCGACTGTCCTGTACATCACCGCCTTCATAACGTGCGCGGCCGCTGTCCAGCCTACATCGTGGCGGCAGTGGGATTACAACCGGAGAGCTGCAGCATCTGTAAGTAGCAGCGGGCAGGCAAGGGCCATGGGGCCAGGGCGGCCACCGTGCTCACACGCAGGGTGTGCTCCTCTTCCAGTTCTTTGCCGGCCTCACAATGATTGCTTACGGGGCGAGCACCTTCTTCAGCTTCCGCACTTGGAAAGGGCTCGGCAGCAATGCAGCCACCAGCCAAGTGACTGACTGCACGTAAGGAGCAGACAACAAAGCCCAGCTATGGGCCACCCTGGGTCAGCTCACACCAGGCTCAGCGGCCCGGAGCCTTGCATGCCACCAGGTCTTGGACCAGCCTGCGCTGGCAGCAATGGTCAGTACTGAGTTGTGTAGACACTGCTCTGTGGTCCCTGATGATGCTTCCAGCTGATGTACCCACAGCAGAAACCCACCAGCGCCATCACCGACAGCCTTGCGAGGAGGACACAGACTTGCTGGAGGCCAAAGCTCCTGCTTGTCCTTGGTGTTCATCCAGATCCTCACCGGAACAGCTCTGCTGAGGGGGGCTCAGCCAATTTGGCACACTGTAATACTAAAACTCACTAAACCAAGCCCACGCTTACGTCTCTGGTCATTCGTAGCTACAGTGTAAGTAATTGCCATTAACGTGATACATAAACAGCGGCATAGCTGGAGGATGTAGGCTAAGCAAAGGAAAAAATCTAAACTCTTCCTGTATTGATTTCTAAAAATGTGAAGCAAAAATTTTATGCTTTAAATAAAAATCTTCCTAAATCCAGCACTGGAGCCCGTCAATAAAAAATTTGTCTTGTGAGAAGGTGGTACGTACAGCATGGCAGGAAGCAGACAGCGGAGATGTCACTGGCAGAGATGACTGCCCCTTCCCACTGCATACAGGCATTATTACCTCCTCCCTTGGGGCCAGGCTATAAGTCCACAGGGTTCACCTTGCTTTACCTACATGCACACACACATACATATACACAGACACAGAGTGTGCATCTGAGGTTGCAAGAACACGAAAGAGGTACCAAGGCTTTGATGCGCTCCCTCCTCTAGGCTCAGCACCATACATGCCACAGAGGTAACAGGGCTACCTATTAACTAGCAAGTCAATTTTGCCTGTTAGCTGCAGGTGTCCTTCAAAAATTAAAACCAAGTCTGCAAATGCTCTGGGAACACACACAGGATCAGTGCCTCAGAAAAACGCAGAACCATGCTGCTCCCCCATGCTGCAGATGACAAATTCGCCTTTTATTGGCAGCAGGGGTTGGCATTTTTCAGAACTAGAAGCAATGCCCAGCCAGACATGGGAACTTTTCCCTTCACACCCTCCTTGCACAAGCTAATAAAAAATAGATGAAATGGGTTCGATTTATTTCCAGATATTTCTACACAGGAAAGCTGGTACACAGTGAGCTACACTGCAAAATCTACCGCATGCTCTGCATGGGAAAAGTTTTAACAGCTTGTCTACAGAGGCTCGAGAAATTTAAGTGCCTGGATGGAAGGTGTGAATTAAAAATGACTGGACAAACTGTGTTAGCCCCTGGCTGAGCTACCTTTATTTGGTTTTCAGTGAGCTAAATGAAGGGTCAAGTTTCCACAACTATATATACATAAAAATCAGTAACAAAATTAGCCTCTTCATGCATTGTTATGACAATGTTAAAACTCTTCAAATATGAAGTCAGACTTGCACACAGATAGTCCAATATATAGAGAAATTTAATCTCTTTAAAAAGCCCCTCTGCCTGACGGAAAATGCATCAAACCAGGGACAAGTGACAGGTGTACAGCAGAGGGACAAGTTATTCTGGGAACAGCAGCCCACAGAAAACACACAGACAGAAGAAAGTGGCACAGGGCAGAAAGGTATTGCAGGAAAGAGATACAATTCCCCATCAGAGTACAAATTCATCCCCAACTGTGCCTTGTTGGCTCTGAAATTACAAGAGACTTTGCTTAAAATACAACAGAACTCCCTTCAGAAAATAACTGCTCGAGGTACTCATTTATACTGCCATTAGATTAAGTAATTAATTAAAGCAATTGCAACAGGAAAAGAATGCAAACTTTTTTCAGAAAAAAAAAAGGGATATCCTTAGCTTTAGTTGCAAATCACTGTTCAGCTCAACCATTGAAAATTAAAATATGTCAACAGGATTCTTTTAAAATCTGATAAAATCTGTTCCTGATATTGAAAAGTCAACATTACATAAAGAGGTAAGGAGTTAACTGAAGAACTCCAGTTCATACACTGACAGTAGAAAACCAACTAGATTTAAGCCTTTTATTTCTCTGATGTTAACCTCAGGGTTCACATGGCAGGGCAGCTGCATCTAGTTTGTATTAAAAACACAACCCAATGTTTTCATAATTTTTTTTTTTTTCTGGGAATAAGCATCTCAGAGCATCATCTCTGCTTGCTAACTAATTGCCCACGCTTGCCTGAGCACCGACTTATTTCTGTACTCACAAGAAAAGCTGCTTTTTATGGCACGGGTGGTAGGAAGACCTGTAAAAACCTGTGAATCCTGGTGGGGTGACCCCAGCTGATGGAGCTTCACCAACTCTGTTGCTGTCAGAATGCTCAGGTACACACATTTCAAACCATGGCACTGCAACTTAGCATTTTAAAGGATGTACTCACATTGCCTTAGCAGGTTACTGTTGCTGAAAAGAGAATCAAAATGAGCTTCGGTGGTTTTCACCTGAACAGAAAGCCTATAAAACTGCTTTTGATTAGAACACACCCAGAAGGATTTCTAATCCCCCTNATTTCTTGCAATTTTGCTTCAGCTTCTGGCATTCATCATTCAAATCTGAGAAGGACAAATTTATTGAAAGAGATTAAAAAAATTCTGAAGGAATAGTTTGGTGGTGGTGTGTGAGTTTATCTCTGTGTGTGCACTTACAACTTCAACGCACTACAGTAATTCCAGACAAAAAACTGCAGGGCCATGAGCACAACATACTAGAAACTTAATGAGATTAATTACTGCGGCACTCGCAAATTTGGTATACACAGAGTTAAAATACCAGGACGCTACACTTAGCATTGCTAGCCATCCTTTAAAAAGCCATTACAGTCTGCCCACAAACCTGTTTAACGTTATCATATTTTGTAGTGTAAGTATGGCTCAATTTTGCCTGCATGGCTAGTCTTACTGGTATTCAAAAAACTATTTCAGCTGAAGAACAAAGTCCTAGTACTGTTGAGATCACTGTCAGACATCAATAGGATTTCACCTCATTTGTTCTTGTAAGTCATTTCTCGTCCACGAACAAAAATTGCTAATGGCCTGGCCATAATTTCCCTTTGTCTAGGCGAGGTTCTCATCAGGTGACAGCCACCAATCGACACCTTCACTGCTGTTGAAGGGCATCTCCCCTGCTGCATCAATCTGCTGTGGGACAGAGCAGAGTGTTCTGCTCACCATCCTGTGTTTCTACCTACCTGTAGGCTTTTAAAGACTTATTTGCATTGCCTGAGCACATCATTATGTGGCAGATTAACCTGTCTGAGCAGCACAAGAACAGAGGGTCCATGTAGCTCCATGTTTAATTCCAGCCACCAACAGAGATGTGCCTGGGTTTTTGTGACAGGCTTATGGCTACAGTTCCACCAGCAAGCCACTCATCTATTTTTTAACGGATGCTGAAAAATGCATTGCTGCACTAGTTACAGTTTAATAGTGAAAACATGCCCTTTAATCAGCATGCTATTTAGAGCAGTAAATGACATGGCGGTAAACATGTCTGTGCTCAACCTACCATCAAGCTTGTATTACTAGAACTAATACAGCTGTGCCACTGCCGAAAAGAAAGTAAGAAATTGCATACATAACCCAGATTGTGGTTTGCCATGGTTATTTTTCCCAATATTGAATAGCTAGGGCCTGAACAAAAGTGAATTGGAGAACTTTGCACATTAAGGATGAGACTTATAAAAGCTGGAGAACAGATTTACACGCTAATGTATCAATTGTCAGAACTGCGAGACAGTCTTATGCTAGAACATTTACATATTTAAACATATTATTCTTCCATTAGAAAGCTGTAGCACTTAAGATCATATTAAAGTATTTAAAAAAAACCCAAAACAACAAAACATTGATGGGGAGTAACTCAGAGGTTATGTATTCACACCTGTCCTTCCAAGAGCCAGAGAGACATACTCTTCTTGCACTGTCTTCTTAATTCTGAAAAGTTCTACATTTTGGAGAGATGGTGAAGGTGCTAACCCAAATAACACGTGCACAGGTCTATTTATTGTTCTCTCAGTGTGCTGGGCTTCTCAGCACACACAACGGTTAGGCTGGTGTACAAATACTGTGTATTTATAAAAACAACTACTCCGGTAGAGGTGAAACTGTCATCTTCTGTGGTCACTGAATACCAACCAGAATTCACAAACAGATGCTTTTAGGATCAGGCCTCTGAAGGTATAGTCTGGAGCATGAATGAGTTTTCATCATAGAAGAGCACCTTGATTCCCATGACCTTTAGTGTTTTAATGTCCAAATGAAAGCAGCAGCACTCATCTGGAGAAGGAAAGTAGTGCATAAACTGTTCTAGGAGGAGGATATTGATGATTTGTTTAATGAAGTCACGACTAACCCACTGCTTAAATCCAGACTTCGACCTTCTTTTTCCTAGAAACATGGAAGAAAAAGAAATCAGTGACTCAATGCTGCTTTGGAATAGCAGTTCAAAAAATGAAATGGGCAATATATATTCTGTTTGTTGCATCAAATCAATATAAAATTACACGTTACCTGAGCATTTATGATTGAATGTGAACCCAAACTTCAAGAACAGATTGTGCAGGAATCCCTGGAGTAAGGTCACTGTCACTCTGCGAGCTGTACTTCCAGGTCAGAGCAGAGTCTTCCTTACCTCTGGTCAAGAATGCCCAGCCAGCAGGCTCACCCAGTGCTCAACAAACTAGTGAAATCTAGCTTCTGTGGTTTGCCTCTCAGGAGACCCCAAAGGTACAAACCCCAACTGAAACTATTCCTGCTGCTGAGGCACAGACTGACTCTTTCTCCTCAACCTGCCCCCATTTTCACAAAACTTAAAAGTGATGGGGGGAGGCAGCAGATGGCAAAACCTTGACAACTATGACTTTTTTGCTCCTTTGTCAAATGCGACTGGACACACTGGTGAGTGCTTACGTGTATTTCATTTCCCTAGGAAAAAGCTCATTCACAAACCTTAATACTTTTGTTTGTTTCTCCAGCCTGGACAGAGAGGAGGAGAAACACAAATGGAATAAACTTAAAGTTCATTTTAGATTGGCTGGGAAAAAAAAAGAAAAATAGAAAAATGTATCACAGAATCACAGAATGGTCAAGGTGGAACAGGACCTCTGGAGGTCATCTCACCCAAACCCTGTGCTCAAGCAGGGCCCCTCAGGACCACATCCAGATGGCTTTTGAATACCTCCACAGATGGAGACTCCACAACCTCTCTGTGCAGCCTGTGCCAGTACTTGGTCACCCACACAGTGAAAAAGTATTGCCTTATGTTCAGTTGGAAATGAGCGTTCAAAGGTGCAGAAAGCATGTGTTTCTGAAGAACTGCTCCACATACCAGCTTCATTCATGTTTTCTAGAAATTATTAAATACATATTTTGAGTTTAAATAGCCATTCAGTGAAGTTATTTCCTTTTGATCCTGCTACAGCCTTTGAATAAATGCTGCTACCTACTGTAATAACACTACCTTTGGTACTCTCAGGCAGAGCTGCACACAACCAACAGGCATTATGCCAATGAAAATAAACAATATGACATACTTACAGCTCTGTAATCCAAGAACATTTCTTTGAAAGCCAGAAAGTCAGTAAATGTGAGAAGCATATCAAATATATCACCTGCTATTTCATCCTTGTGCTGTCTATAGAGAGAAGAAGTTGGGGAATTAGAAAATTGTGTGGGAAATGAATTCATTATTTTAAAATAGTATGAGGTCAAAAAGGATACTGGGACAAGCAGAACAATATCAAAATTTAAACAAGAATGTTATTA
Source organism: Pandion haliaetus (assembly GCA_013401275.1). Lineage (NCBI taxonomy): Eukaryota > Metazoa > Chordata > Aves > Accipitriformes > Pandionidae > Pandion > Pandion haliaetus. The sequence goes on along the minus strand of VYZV01012496.1, from coordinate 26,250 downwards.
CAGGTCTATCATAAAGCAAAACTTTAGCCAAATATCACCTTGTGTATTTCCAGTCAAAGTACATGAATATGTTATTTTTCTCTAAATCCAAGACATAAAAGAGTATCACAGCAGTCCTTGAAAACCAGACAAAGAAACTGACCTGTAAGTCAACAGAAGTAACACTCAACTAGCATTTATCTATTTATTTATCTTGAACACTGAAACAGCTAGACAGTCCCTTGGACAGTGAGAAAGGTTGTGGAGAGGCACAGAATGCTCATACACATCACTTAAGAATGAGGGACTGTACTGACAATACTTGGTAGAAGACTTTTGATGACAACATTTTGGAAGAAAGATTCTGTGCTCCCACATCAGCTTATTTCAACAAGACTTTCTTAACAGTCAAGGGTTGTTTGTTTTTTGTTTTTGTTTTTTTAAATTCATATCAAAAGGAACTTTACCTTAAACAGTCTATCTTTTAAGTGTACTATATGCATTCATAGTAACTTCCCACTGTCTTATTTAAAAAAATATTAGAAATTAGATTCAAATATTTTAAGATATTCAGTTCCCAATTAAACTTGACTTTTTTATTCAAGGGGAAAACCCGTGATCTTTCAAAAGTGATCTCTTAATGAAGTTCGTTAAGCTAAAGTGACCAAATGCAAAAGCTCAAAAAAACCCAAACTCATCTCTGAATGCTTTCTACAAGAATTGCAAAAAAGGCATTTCATAGCATGACTCTTGAAAAACTACCAGGCTATTTAAGTGTCCAACACAGAGCCTGAAAGAGATGAGACCTAACCTTTTAAGGGTCTGGCTTCAAAGTGACAGTGATTATGAAAACCTTCCAGTGTTCTCATTCTGATTTCTCTTCCTACCCCTTAAAACTCAGTATTTCAGCATGACAGTTCAGAAATTTAGAGTAGCAGGACATGCTGAAGGCAAGAAAAATGGTCAGTCATTGCCTGCATGAACACTTTTTTTTCTTTTTTAAATTAAAGGGGAACCTCTTTTTAAAGGGAGAACTGTCAAACCTAAGCTTTAATCTAGATGAAAAGAACTGAGAGCCACATAAGCTTCCCCTCAACCAAAAGCAAAGCAGAGACTTACTGCAATGACATTGTGAATGCAGTCATATTAAAACCCGGAATCCGATCAAGCAACTTTTCTTCGATGTATTTCTCTACTAAAGAGATCTGAAAAAAACCCAAACAAACCACCCCTATAACATCATAACAAATTTCAGGAGCAGACTGCAAAACAGCGCATCTTCCTCACACTGACACCTTACTGACACTTTGTATTATCCTCACTGGGCAAACAACTGCAGATTCCTTAGCTGGGCATTGCTAATTAAATTATTCACATCACCACTGAGGCACGGAGCTGAACATTTTTGCTGGAAATACTGGTGAGAACAAACACTGACTATTTGTATCTAGTAACAGATTATTTTTAACTCATTTAATGGTATTGTCTAGTAGGCTGCTATAGCTTCATAATTATGCTTTGCATGAAGAATATAATTAGAGTCCAATACACAAAATAATACAACTGGAAAAGAACAAACTGTTATGCACACGTTAAACACATTATTTACTACAGTAATAGGCTAAATTTCTATTCAAGAGACTTACACAAGTTCCAAAACATCTATAGAAATTTTCAGGTGAAACAAAGAGAAAGGAACGTAGAGCTCCACAAAACATCTTTCTTGCTCACAGATCATGACTGTGCTTCAGAAAGGGACAGCAGGCACTATGTTGGCTCTGCTCCATGTAAACCCAGTATTTTATAAAGGAGAGAATACAGGACCTGACATTGGCCTTAATAAAAATAAAAAAGCAATACATATGAAAAATAGTGAAAAGTATCTTACATATTCATTAAAAATAGAAGTATAGATGAGCTTGTTTTCTTCTGAGTCATCAAACTCCTGGTAGTGCTTCTCCATAAAAGTCCTCTGTATGAACTGGAAATCATCATCTGGCCCACAACAAAAATGCATCATACAGTTACGAGTTTAGTCATTCTTTTTCTAACACAAACCCAACATTCACTAGTCCTCTGCTTCCCTGTTGTAACCACAGAAGCCTGTACACGTGCAGAGTCAGTCACAAGTACCGCAGCTGCTGCTGAGCCACCATTTCTGACCCATCTGTGAGGAGACAGAGGCTGCTGGCAGAGGGCAGCGCTACTTCAGTTAAGGGAGCCAAATCAACAGAGCAGCAGCGCATCAGTCTGCATTTTGACAGCACTGTGTATCCAGAATGGAATGGGATGAACACATCCACCTAGCAAGGTCTACAATTACTTCTTATAAGTTTCATTTATGCTTAGTATTAGCAAAAAAGTCCTCCTGCTTTACATTTTATGAATAAGGTTATTTATTCTGAACCCCTTTTTGTTCAGGCTCTCAAGTCAGAAAAACAGCTGTATTACTTTATAAAGTGAATACCTCTGTCCTACAAGAGTTCAAAATAATGTTTTTTTTCCTTGAATTAAAAAATATTAGTGAAATTCCCAGATTCACTTGCAATTGCTGAAGAATTTGTTTTCCAGTTGTGGAAGGAAACAAGAATAAAAATGAACATGGTAGGTCACCACCAAATTCAACAGAACAGGTATAAATATAAAGGTTACTTACACACAAGTGTTAAAATACACCAGTCTCAGCTTTCTAAACCCTAACACATTCAAAATTAATTTTGTTAGCGTTTCTCAGATTCAACTACATCACCAGGCAACTGAGGCTGCAGAATCTACATCTCTCTGGGAAGGATGTGGTTAAAAAGATTATATGCTGTTCTTATGAAGCAGCTGATGGTCAATTAGCATGAATTCTGTCTCGGCATCTTGTAAACTACTTCCTTGCACATGCTGACTTCTCAGTTAAAATTATGGTCCTGAGAATTTAGCACCTTTTATTGCCTAAGCCCACACAATGAGATTGGTGCCATTCAATGTTCCTGCTATGAATAGGTCCTGCCAAGTTACAAATGTATGCATACATACAAGTTACATGCAACAAAATCAGCTCAGAACAATAGTCTTAAAAAGTGAAAAGTGGGAAGACATGATGACAGGCAGGGGCTATTTTAGCTCTGTATATCTGCTAACAGAAGAGCAACTTGCAATATGTTTAGCACCCATCTTGTCTACAACTATGTGCAGAGCTTACCCATTATAATATCCTCCAGATACCCAACAACTGCATCAAACTCTGCATCAGAAGGGGAGGAGCTGAAAGCAAAGAAAGACGGTACTGCAGAAATACACGTTTCAACCACAGCAGAAATAAAAGTTGAAATTAAAAAGTGGTAACAAAAGCCTAAGCACAAACAAGACCAATAATTACAAGATAACTGAATAATTTCAGATTATTTTGTAGGTTGAAACTATATGACACTCATAAGACTGCTCCATGGGGATTCTCATCAGGCCTCTACTGTATTTTCCCCAAATAGGTTCCTATAAATGTTGTTTTACTGGCATTACTATTAAGGTAATTCCAGGCCAGGTGCAGAAGGATGTAATTAGAACAGCAAATTAAGTATTTTACAACCCACAAATCCTAGCTGCTACCACAAGCTTTCCTTCTGCTCTCTTCCCTGCGTAACTCTACATGGTGATCACAGAACTCTAGACATTCTACAGAATATTTTGAAATACTTGGTTTTGTGGAATCACTTAAAACTCAATGTATACACAAGTATTATATAACTGAAGAAACTTAAATATTTTTCTTACGCAAGGAACATCCCTACATGCTACAAATAAATGGCATAATCTCCTAAGGTCATTCTATAATGAGCAAATATTAAACACCATTATGGATTTGAAGTCATCCAGGGAAGAAACCTTTGGTACCAGCATTTCAGTGCTCTGGATCCCTCTGCTAAATTTATTATTATGCAGCTTGTTCAGACGCAATAAATAATCCACAGGATGGCCTTGGCATTCACAGCTCATCTTTAGTGGGGGATGAACTCTTCCTATATTCTCCAGCAGATGAAAGACAGGCTTTTCTCACATATGAGGGAAACAAGCCTCATAGGACATTTGTCTTTAAGAAAAAAATTAGCTTTGATCAGCAAAAGCACCTTTTAAATTAAAAGTCTCTCTATTTCTCTTTAGTAAACAAAGCAGAACACTCTTTCAGACTAAGTTTTAAAAAAACTCAATAGCAAAATAATGAGTAATACTCCAGTGAAATTAATCCAACAACATTGGGCTCATTCTGACCAGGAAAAAATGAAGCGATATTTGATCTAAAAAGGCATCCAATCACCAACTGATGTTCTAGCAACATTTCTGATGTGTTAAGCTTTGGGAGATGAGTAAAGCCAAGGCAAGGGACTGGAAAAGTGTGCTCTTCCACCAGAGGGCACACCACCACCAGGAGAAGAGCTGGCACAGCACAGTCAAAGCATTACATACCCTCAGCATCACACTTAGGGCTTCAGGCAACAGGGCTCATCTCTTGCCATTTACAGTCAAGGACAGGAGACTTTGCTATGGATAGTTTCCACTCTTTTTTCCCTTCCACATAAGTGCTACTACCGCTTATTCTAACAGCAACAGAAAATTTAAAGTATTAATTTAAACACTGGTTTAAGCCTGTAACACAAATAATGGAATTTTAACTGTTTCAAAATAACGATTCCATCTCTTTATACAAACACATGTGCATCCACATACCTGAAGAAACACACGCTCACCAATCTTGTGGTGTAAGCCTCTGTCGCCTCATCATGCCTAGTCAAGGCCAGCAAACCTGTGCTGCTGAAGCAGCCCAGGGAGCATGTGGCCTTTCAGTCCACAGAGTATCACAAATGAATCAAATCTATGAACCAGAGTGACGGAGGCACAGGCACATGTCCCCTTCTGCCACAAACTTTAGGGGAAGAGTATGCCAGACAAACGTGGAGCAAAGCAGCATCTTAGCATCTACCAGTGTAAAATTTGGTTGCAGCCACCCGTTAAAGGTCTCACATGTCTAGAAGTAGCACAAACACAGAGGAATAGTCTCCTCTTAGAATCTGTGATATAAGATAACATATGCTCTTGAAAAGGAAAGAGAAATTTTTTAATTTACAGTGAACACGAAAAAAAAAATTTTCAGCCTTACAGCACTTAATTTTGGTCACTCAGACAGGGCTATCTGGTGCTATGCTCATTGCAGTTATATTTAATGTGACTTCACCTAAACTCTGAACTGATGTTATTCCCTCCTGGAGTTTTGAATGCTGCACCCTTGTTCTCCTTAGAGGCAGAATCTGCCAAGCAATGTGGTGTAAATTCATTTGTGTAATTATATTCCTATTATGACATTTTAACTAGTAATTAGCTGATTGAAAATCTGACACAGAATGCAGCATACTCACATGGCTACACCAAAGTTTTCTTCATCAGAAGTCTCCATTGTTACTGCATAACCAGACTGGAGGAGAGAGGCAATCTGCTATATTGCTGCTGTTAGTGGTTATTTCCTCTTTTTGGAAAAACTGCTAAGGAATAACATGTGACTTGGCATTAATACAAAGTCAATTGTTAAATTACCATACACTTCTCAAACAACAAATCAGGAGAGAGTCTTTAATTTTTAGACATAGGAATTTCAAAATCATGTTCTTCCAAGGTTACTGCTACATCTTTTCTGTAATAACCCAGATTCTCTAGGAACTTTATCTACTCAGAGAACAGGCTCAAAAATGCATGCATCTGCAGCTAGTCTCTGTAGAGTGGGTTCAAGTGACTTTTATATCTTTTCTCCTGAAGCATCTATGACTATTATAAAGACACAAGAAAATGAAGCCAGATAAGATGAAGATGCCACATGGCCCAGTCTATCCCAGAGAGCTGGCAGGCCAGGCTTTGGATTGCAATCCCATGTGTCAGGCCAGGGACTCTGGAGAGCGCTGGGCTGTGCCCAGGTCAGGCCCTCGGCCTGTGGCTGTGAGCAGCTACTGACCCATCACGCAGGACAGGGCACACAGCACCCCACGGCCACTGAAGATGGGCCAGCTGCCTTCTGGGTGTGCACTGGGGACACCCTACTCCCGCCACCCTTGCTGGATTATACCCAACGCCAGCCTTCAGTGCAGCCCGCCGAGGGTGCAGGAGGAATGAGCGCTACCCTCGCCTCCTCCTTCTCAATCCTGGCTCCTGGGGAGAGCGAAGCTCCCCATCCCTGTCTCTCCCCAGGGGTACGCAGGCACCCGGCCGGCCTCACCTCCCCCTCCTCAGAGGGTCCCAGGCGACCGGGCCGTCATCTTCCCTCTCCAAAAGGCGCCTAGGTGACCCGCACTTGTCAGCCCCCCCTTCCCAAGGGCCACAGGAGTCGGGGCCGTATCACGTTCCCCCGCTCCGCAGAAGGGCCCGGGGTCCCGGCCCTGCCCCGTACCTACCGCCGGTCACGGCAGCCAGCACCGCCTCCCCATCGCACGCCTCTCTTCTCCTCCGGCCCGGCCGTCTCCTGGGAAACGCTTCCTTCCGCCCCGCCCACAGCCAATCGGAGAGCGGAGGCGGCCGCAGAGCGCCCGCCCACAGCTCAAAGGCCCAATGAGAGCGGGACGGGCGGGACAGCGGCGCCTGCCGCCATGGTGTGGCGTTGACCCTGACTGGGCGGGTAACACCAGCGTCCTGGGCCGAGTTTAGCGTCCAGACATCAAAAGGCTGTCCTAGGAAGAAAATAAAAAGAAAACATAGATAACGTGCTTCGTTATGGTACATGCTGCCCCCCTTCGCTGTTATTAAAGTGGGTTTTCCCCTCACAAAGCAGGGCCCTGAGGGCTAGAGGACGGCACTCTCAGCGAGGCCTCTGGGCCCGCAGCCCACCCAACCCGGGTGTGGTTTGGGTCATGCCGGCAGAAGGCTGTGCTCGAACGTTTCGCACAAGTGCGGACACCTGCCTGGCGCTGGACTTGCCTTTCTGCCTCACAGCCAACTTCTTGTTGAAGCGACAAGCTCCCGCTTCCACAGGCTGCCTGCATCCCCTTCCGGCACTCGAATGTTTGTAACCATGGCTCTCACCAGAAGTGAAAGAATTAAACAACAACAAATAGCCTTCAAAATGTTTTTATTGTTGAATGGACAACTTTGCTACAATTCATTTTGCCTTCTGAGGGCTTGCAGAGCCACCGCCTCCCCTTCCCAGCTCCAGAGCCTTTTGGGTGTGCAGGGACCAAAGGGGGGCACTGCACCAGTCATGGAGGATCAAGCTTTACAAAGACACCCCCATCATGTATTTTAGCAGAAAGCCAGTCGAATTGTACAGTCTTTCCCTTTGTGAAATGAACAGGACAGTTCTCTGCAACACAGCTCCCTCCTCCAGCACCATTGGCTTTCTCTGCCCAGCAGCAGCTGCATGGAAGACTGTCTGGGGCAAAATTTTCCAAAGCATTCACATCTTTTCAACAAAGAATGCAGGTACTTAGTCCCGTGTCCACAAAGGCAGCAAGGCTCTTGGAGGTGACTTCCATTTCAAGGGGACACCAGACACCTAGAAGCTGTTGTGGACATGGGGCTTAAGAGCTTAATCTCATACAGCAGTTGATATGAATCAGGAGTCCTAGGCACTTCTGAAAATTTTACCTCAGTTAATCCCGGCCAGGGAAACCAAAGCCCTGAAGTTACTAGAATCTATTAAGGCAGAGTTCAACATGGTCCTGTCCCACCTCTTCCTTAAAGTATGGTTTGCATTGTTGTACCTTAGGGATAAAAACCTATCATTGCATTTGGAAGCATTTAAAACTTAATTTCAAGTGATTCTGAAATACTAAGATCCTTGTGGCAGTGATGGTGTTCATGTTTGCTTACTCAGCACTGCGCAGGAAGGGACTCAGCCCTGACTGGCAATGTGGATTACAGCAAAACATCATAAAGGACAGTCAGTGAGGAAACGAGGTCCCCGTGGCACAGATTTGCCAGTCTGACTTTAATCAAAACAGGCATCCAAGGCGGAAGAGAATTCATGTTTTAGCAAAAAGACTAACCAGCACTCCAGTTTTTGATTCAGACTATATTTGGAAAAAAGTCAAGAAAAAAATGGACAGAACTTTTCTAATTCACACATTGTACTCCAGAGGTTCAATGGAGACACTTTTTCTCCTTTTTTTTTTTAATCTCTGGATGAAGTTCAGCACCCTTGCGTTAGCAAAGGCAGAAGGTGAAAGGAGTTGCCAGAGAGCTTGATTCTGGGACCCGTGTGCAGAGCTTTCAGCTCCTATTTAGGTCAGTAGGAAGCAAGAGTGCTCAGCAGGAAGAAGCAGCCTCAGCTCTGCTTTGTTAACACTTGATAGTACAATAAAGATAATAAATGATTTTAAAAATAAGAATCATCGCAGCATAAGCATTGACTACAACAGCCTCTGCTGTTGAATCACTGCCAAGAAGTGGGATGGTTTTGGTGTAAGTTGTGTGTGAATTAGTAAAGTTCTACTATATAGCCAGATAATTTAAAAAAGCAACCTGTACAAGTCTTGGAAGAGACCGAGTCATACCCTCAGTTGGTGCAAAATAAGCATAACTCCACCAATTTTTGTGCTACTTCACTGACACCAGCTGTGAACCCTGATTCCTTGTAGAAACCTAGTAAAACAATCAAAAGCTGCCTGCTGAAATGCATCCTTAACATACAAACATCACAAATGTGTAATTAAACTGGAGCAGAGATTCCCACTGTATGATCCCTACTAAAAATACGAAGTGTGGCCCCAAACCTGCTCAGAGCAGGACTGACATGTGGCAAGAAAGGTGCATTTTTGAAGAGTTACAGAGTAAGACCGAACTTGCTATCCAAATAACATTTCTTTTTTTAAAATAAACTGGCCCAAAATTCTCCTCCAGTCATTTAAGATAGCTCATTATTTCCAAAGTGAATATAACTTTCAAAAACAATACTGATTAAAAAAGATGTTTGATGATACCTTAAAAAATACCCAGAGTATCAAATTAATTCCAGTCCAGCATTATTAGTTAAGAATACCTCCTGAAAATTATATCCTCACAAAAAAATGTGGGTACTGAAGTTAAAAGCATTGGAAACATTATGTACTTGAAAATACCACCTATCTTTTAACATTTAAAAACAAATCAGAACATTCTTTGGAATCACCAAGTTATTAAAACATGTGAGTTTCTCTACAGTCTCCACACTGTCTTTTCAAATCAGTCTGTGTACAGATTAAGTCTTTGAGCAGTTTAATATCCACTGTCGGAAAATACAGAGTCTCTGACCAGCAGGAGGCTACATTGAACAGGAAAACATTGGCATTCTCTTTTTAGTACTGACTTCTGCCAAAAATAGACTTTTGAGCACAAGA
>VYZV01012494.1:269088-286812 GCA_013401275.1 Pandion haliaetus | reverse complement strand
TCTTTAGGGGTAATTAATACCTTTTACAGTCTTCAGGTTATTACAGTCATAATCAAAATAAGCACTGCATTAGAGAGTTACACAATGTGTGGCGTGGTTCTTGTCCTGGCAAGATGATTACTTAAAGAAAAAAAGTCAAAACTACAGTGTAATTACAAAAATAGGTCAGGGTAACAACAGAGGAGATTGGATATCATTAGCTAGCTACTGAGTAGGCCTTTTATTCTGTTTTCAACCTTCTCCCATTACAAATAAGAATTGGCTAGTAACTTGGTAACATTTTCCTGTGTCCTTGTAGGTATGNTTGCAGGATGCGTTCTCTGCCACTCTGGAGCCAGTAAAGGTAAACTGCCTTTTTGCTGACAGTAAAAATGTAATCACAGTAGTTACAGACTCGCTAACTTTTTGACAGGTTGCTTTTTCATTTCAGAAAAATTTTGGGTACAGAGCCAGGAAAGGAAGCATAAGGATTATGTGGTAGCTTTTGTTACTTTCATTGTCAATTGACAAAGGTGTTGGATGAACAATGGAGATTAGAAAAACTGATTTCAGATGTGTTCAGACAACACTAGTTGCTAACAATCCAGACTTAAAGTGCCCTTGCAGTATGAAATAAGAAGAGTTAAATAGGTGAAAACTTACCTTTTGATCTATTTCTTTCTCTGGATTGGCTAAAACTAGACAGAAGACAAAGTCGCTTATGTGATCCTGTAGCTCCATGCTCCATGTAGATTATTTCTCAACTCATTATCTTTCTTGTAACAAAAAAGTCCTGTTAAGTCCTCACAGGCCAGAGTACATAAGAAGTTGTAATATCTTTGCATCAGATACATCAAATGCTAAATAGCACGTGACTGGCTGATGGTAATGGGACAGATCACTCTGAATCTTGTATTGCACACCAACAGGCTGGACAACGCTATAGTCACTGACTTCATTTAACACACAGTAAAAGTCTGATGTTGTGTCTCTCTAGAACCTGTTGGGCTATTTCCACAGTGGTTCTGAAAGCTTTAGTGGAGATGCCTGTGAAGTGAAGGTGGCAGCCCCCTCCCTCTCACCAAGTGCTGAAGCTGAATATTGGAGAATCAGAGCCATGGCACAACAGGTACTGACTGATGCTTCAGGGGAAGTCAGAGAACCTTTTAAACCTGGGGCTTTTCTTTATGAAAGTACATCTTTACCACCACTTTCTTCACAAACCCTATGGGCAAAGACTTCCTTATCACCAGCCTAGTGTTTATCTAACAGTAGGATTGAGAAAAAGTAATAAAAACTAGAAAAAAAACCCACGTTTAAACTGTCCCCCTGTAGTAGGAATTGGGAATGCCTAGCATGGGGGAGGATGCATAGGTACCTGAGGAGAACTGATGATGACCCTATTGTGTAACGTAGCTTTAAAAACTGCAACCCTAGCATACATCAGTGGAAATGTTTCTGATTTATAGGAAGGGAAATAGTAGTGTCACTATGAATCCTCATCTAGAATGTCATATACATTTCTGATTACTATGTTAAAGAACGATAAATTCAAAGGACAAAAAATGCACTAAACTGAGACTGTGATATGCAACTAGAAAAACAAGATTTGTTCAACTTACCAAAGCAGAGTTTGAAGAGGAATGCAGTTTTTTCTCTATAAATACCTGGCTATAGATTGCAGAGAAGAAAAAGAGTTACTGAGAACTAGAGAGTAACACCGACATTTAACAAATGATTTTAAACTCACTGCTAATTCCTAATCAGCACAGCAAGCTTGGAGACAACCTTCTCGGGGTCCTTTTGACTACAATGGAGATGTTTCATATAACCACTTTCATAAAATGAACAAAGTTCCTTGAAATACAGCAGACTGAACTTAATGACAGTTTCAGCATGGGAAAGCAGCTGGGTTAAAAGAGCAAACAGATGTTTGGTGTCAATTTCTGACTTGATTAATCATACCCTGATGCTGCTTGAAAATCTGAGACACACAGACCAAGATTTGTGATAACAAATAATGTGGCAGTGGCAGACTGTTTTAATTTAAAACATTTTTTTCTATTCAGTTTTAAAGACACAGAAATCAAAAAGCAGGGAATATGGCCTTTATACTTTTCTTGTAGACAGTACCAGTGACACTCCCTGAGTCCCTCTCAGTGGGGATTTGACACAACTACTAAGCTACAAAACAAAGCTACAGCAACTAAGGGTTATTCCTCCATTTCCCACCCAAAGAACTGCAAGTTAGGTGTCTGTTGTATCTTCGTGGCTGAAAATAATGCTTCCAACAACCAACCTTTCTAGGTACAACAGGCTAACTATGCAAACAGGTCCTTGCTTCCACTATACATGATATTTTCTGATAGTAGTATACAGAGAGCAGAAAGCTTGTTCTGGTGTTCGATGTTATGCCTTATACAAGTTCAAAGAAAAAGATATCTGTCCTTTGCCCTGTGCTCTGCTGGGTGGCTGGAGGTAGCCCATGGCTCTAAGGCTGTTCTACCAAAGCAGCATGTTCCAGGGAAGGTCTTCCTGGGGGGATACCTTGCATTCTCTCCATCACTGTAAAATAAGTCATCGTAACAGATCTCTTACAATGCAGGAAATCCTATTCTCAGGCTCCCCAAAGACCCAGTGCTAAAACTGATTGGTTCATGTAACTTACTGTTTTCTAGGTCTTCATGCTGGAGACTCAGTGCTCCCCAAAGACCCCTAGCAACAAGGAAGGGTTTGAACATGCCCAGTCATGCGTGCTCATCATTGACCTGCCACCAGATAAGAAACCAAACGGGCATACACAGAGAAGGTAAAATATCTTCTCAGGAAAATACTGTGTCATGAAAAGCAAGATAAAAATATTGTCAGGCTGGCAGAGAAGTGAACTGAGCCTGGCAAACCATGCCTCTCCATAGGTCTCATCAAAAAAAATGAAATACACTGATCAAATAAAAATTAGGTTTTGTGACACAGGAAACAATGGGTTACTACTTTCTGTTCTCCAAATGTTCCTGTGATCATACGCTGGTGAGCAGGCAGGTGCAAGAGCTGTTACAGTTACAGAGAAGCCTGTGTCAGGGTCTATCATGTGGCCCTTAGAAAGCTAAATATGGAAAACGCTTCTGATTGATAGATAGTAAAAAGTGGTGGGTTACAAATACCTGAAGGATACATAAGGTCACACAAAGCCTTCAGGTAGAGGAAATGCAGATTAAATTAAGAAAAGAATTCTCATAGGAAATACTAGGAAAATCTTTCCAATATTGAGATTCTTTTCTTTAAGAAGTAGAGTTAAAAATACCAGTTTGAAGAAAGCTTTGGATGTACCGTTATGTTTGTAATGATACCTAGCAAATGAAATAATGTCTGCTTTACTAATGGTCTTTTAAATTCAGTATTACTGGATTAAGAAGGTAGAAAAAAGTTAATGGGTGAACTGGAGCGGTATAAATTGAACAGACTACATCCAAAGCTGCAAAACTGTCAACATATTGATCTAGGGAACATTGTTTTTGCCTGGCACTTTTTTGTTTGTGGAAGTCCTTTTATATGTTACCCCCTCAGAAACTCATGTGTTTGTGTGACAATCTGATCCCATCAAAGAATATTTCTTTTTGCTTGCACTTAATTGTTTAAACAACTGCTGTAACGTCAATAGGGCCAAGAGTTAGAATTCTGCATTCAGGGTTTGTGTTCGTATTGCAAGGTATGTAATACGTGGCATGAAATTGTCTTTTACTAGCTACTGAACCTGCTTCTGTACCACTTCAGGTGTTCTCATTCAAAACTAAACTATTGCTTGCAACAAGGAGCCAGAATGTGATGGTCCTTCTTTGGATGGACCAGAAGAAAGACCATGCAAGATGTCTTTATTCTTACACAGCTGTACAGAAGCTTCCCCCAAGAGCAGGTATTCTGTTGCCTCACCTTCAGAGAACAGGGTCCTGCTCAGAGACGAAGAAAGGTTGAGATCACAATCTAAAGCCTTCCTTCATGGTGGGAAAATATCTGCTTTATCCAAAGGTTTGCAGATCATTCTTCCTGTTATAATGAATGCAAAGCAAAAAACTGGAGTACTCCTCTCTCATGGCACATAAGGCCATGCAATCTAACAGGCCCCATTTGTAAAGGTAGCATGGGTCTTGCAATTAATACAAACTCTGAATGCTCTCACACTGCGCTTTGTCTGAACAACTGCAAAAAGTGTATATGCTGGTAGGCAGATGTTACCCCAGCAATGCTCATTTTTCACCAAAACAGGGCTCAAAAGTTCACTGTGCCACTGTTTTTCATATTATTTGCTACAGTAGTGCAGTAATATGCCAGTCTTGCATGCTAGTAACTGTGGCCTTTTACAAGTTTTACTTTAACCTTAGTGGGATTTCTCTTCTCCCTTTTGCTTTTGTTTTCTTAATGCTGCATTGTTTCACAGGAAGCTGGGGTAAGGGAGCTTTTCTTTCTCCTAAAAAGCAATAATATATTTTCGTTTGAAACTTTGGGCAGAATAAGAAAATACTATCCTTAACCAGCTTTGTCACTGTGTGTTTTCACCTATAGTTTTTACTAGTTTCTTTTGGAATTAAGCAGTACTTTAAACTGTCCTTGTAAATTGCCTTTTTGGCTATTACAAGGAAAGCAGATCTCCTTCATTCTGATCCTGCTTTTGGAACAGGATTAGTCTCTTGAAATCAATTGCAAGCACTCATTTAACTTTATACATGCTCTTAAGAGCTTTTCTGAGTCAGAGCCTCTAATGATTTTTACAGCAGCAAACTACTTCCCCATAAAGAGCTCCAATGTATGTATTAATCATCAAGGTTTTAGCACTGTCAGATAATAAGACTACTAAATTTTACTGATGTGTCACCACTGACAGCTGTGTCATGGTAAACAAACTGACATAGGTAAATTAACCCAAGAAGCACAGTTTTGTCTGATTTTTTTAAATGTTGCATTTTTAAAAAGGTGTTTTGATATGATTTTTAAAAAAATTAGACTTTTTGTTTTGCTATTTTAAAAAAACTTTTGAAAGTTGTTTAATGAAAGTAGAATAATTTTTGCAGAAAAATTAAAAGTCTACAACTGAACATCTCATGTTAACATGAAGATTTACTTTGACTTACACCTAAAACTTCAGTATTGCAAGCAAACTGAAAAAATCTCTTCCTCAGGTGATAGCAGTGCTAATTAAAATGCAACCCATCATAGTTCCCTAAATCAAAACAAGTATTACTATGTGTACCAGAGCATCAGCGCCATTTAAAACATTGCCAGTGTAATCTTATGCAAAGACCTTTTTTTAAATGCCTTAAGATAAGTTTCACAGTTTAGATTTAAAATTATGAGATACCAAAAAACAATCCTGTCTACCCTTTCTCCCTAGCCTTTCTTGCTTGTAAGCCTCTCAAGGTTGTTTACTGGTGAATGACCTGAAAACTTTGGTTGGAGGAATTTGCCATTCCTGGGTTTCCTGTGCAAATCGAAAATCAGTGATATTTAGAACAACTCACAGCATCTCTTTAACAGGAGCACAACTAAGAATCACCTAGTATTACACGTGAGACACAGGGTTAGGAATAGATATTTCCATGCTAGGCTCTCTCAGTGTTCAAGTTGAAGCCTTAAGAGCAAACACTGAAATGTGCCTTCAGCAAGACTTAAGCTTCTTTGCATGCTCCATTGCACTGCTGATGTTTCTGTAGATGTTTTTTTATTGGTTCGTTGGCTCGTGTTTTATTTTTAAGAACTACTCCAGCATTAGTGGAAATGGAAACCAAGTAGTAAACTAGTTTTGGCCTCAATTTGTCATGGCAAAATTAAGGTTTGCTGAAATGCTGGTGGAGGAATTCTAAGGATATTTCAGCTTAGCCAAAGTTCAGCAACAAAAATAGAAAATATAGTCAGGGACCGATGGCAGAAGTGATGCATAACTTACGTGTTAACAAATTCCTCAGTTATAGCAGGCAGTAATGTTGAGAGTACTTGCAGCTGCCATAAAATTGAAACACAGAATATTCCATCCCTCAGTGTTAGACAACTCTGGAAAAAAGGACAAAAATTATAATAGAGCTTTGGTTTAATACCACCTCTGCACAAGTGGACAGTTACTTTTTTTAACCAATGTAAGTGTCTTCCCTTCGAGAAAAGTATTTGAAAGAGTAGCTGAAAGACCATTCCAGACAACTTTGTCTTCCTCCGCGTTTTTGTAACAAGGTTGTGCAAATTTGGCCTTTCATTTGCATCTTTCATGTTGGATTCTAAAATACAAAGTATTCCTGTACTTCTAGTAAAGCACAATACACCTTTTTCCCCACCCCCACCCCCTCCCATGCTTGGTTTACCAAGTATTCCTTTCAGGACGATAGTGGTGAGCTTGCTGTCCCACCAAGTACTGCTTCAGAATTTATATGACATCTTACTGGAAGAATTTGTGAAAGGCCCTTCTAACTTGGAAGAGAAAATGACAATACAAGTACCAGAAAACAAGTTGGCTGGTTTTCTCAGGTACATCTCCATGCAAAACCTGGCTGTCATCTTTGACTTACTGCTAGACTCCTATAGAACAGCCAGAGAGTTTGACACCAGACCTGGGTTGAAGTGTTTGCTGAAAAAAGTGTCTGGCATTAGTGGAGCTGCCAACTTGTATCGCCAGTCAGCCATGAGCTTCAACATCTACTTCCATGCTTTGGTTTGTGCAATCCTGACAAACCAGGAAAACATCACTGCAGAGCAAGTGAAAAAGATACTCTTTGAAGATGATGAGAGAAGCACAGACTCATCACAGCAGTGTTCTTCAGAAGATGAAGACATTTTTGAAGAAACTGCCCAGGTCAGTCCCCCACGAGGGAAGGAGAAGAGACAGTGGAGGGCTCGAATACCATCTCTGAGTGTACAGCCTGTCAGCAATGCAGACTGGGGATGGCTAATCAAGCGGCTTCATAAGCTCTGTATGGAACTGTGCAACAACTATATCCAGATGCATCTGGACCTGGAGAATAATGCAGAGGACCCTCCAGTGTTCAAGGGTGACCCTTTCTTCATTTTACCATCCTTTCACTCAGAAACCTCCACCCCATCAACTGGAGGGCAATCTGGGAAGGACACACCATCAGAAGATGACCGGAGTCAAATCAGGGACCAACTGGGAGACAGCCTGACACCCCGAGGAGGGAGTGGAGAAACGGTGCTGCTACCCCCACCCCTAAGTCCTAAACCAGAGAAAAAAGAGCAAACCAGGAAAAAAGAATGGTGGGAAAATGCTGGCAACAAGATCTACACTATAGCGACTGACAAAACTATCTCCAAGCTCATGACAGAATACAAGAAAAGAAAGCAGCAACAGGCCATGACATCCTTCACCAAAGAGGTCAAAGTGGACAAGAAAGGGGAGCTCCTGGGTTCAAGAGGGCCAGACTCACCCATACTCCAGCGGCCACAACATCTTATAGATCAAGGTCAAATGAGGCATTCATTCAGTGCTGGTCCAGAGATCCTGAGACAAGAGAAGAGACCACGCTCAGGATCCACAGTCAGCTCCCTGAATATATCTGTTAGGGATGCCGAGGCCCAGATACAGGTGGGACATAGTTGTAGAATGCTAATAATAATAACAACAATAATTAAAAATATACCTATAAATATTTTTTCCATTGCTTTGATGATTGTAATGCTTATAATCTCTTCATTAAATGTCTTCATTACATAAAGTCATCATCATGATGAGGACTGAATATTTTAGCAGCTGGCACCAATAAAAACCTGATTCTGTCCTATCAAAAGAAAAACAGTCTTCAGGGAAGTATTGTCAGGCATATAATAGTACAGCTTTCAAGAGTGTTTCTGTGCCTGGGGCCAAAGCTGCACTTAGGACTAAGAACTAACAATCTACAATGAACTCACTGCTTACTGCTAAGGGTTCTAGCCCACTTAAGGCTTTTGAAACTGTCATGCTGCTTAACACAATGCTTTTGTACTTAAGAAGGTTTTTTTTGTTAATTCCACAGCAGGAGGAGTAGTCTCTGTTGCTAAACAGAAACTTGCTGCTTGCATATCCAAGTGAACAAATCAGTGAAAGCACCAAACTTGAAAGTCTTTGTTCACTGTGGGACAAAATAAAAGGTGATAAAGGGTGACCATGATACCTACAATACAAAGTCAAACAAGACTTACAGTACTGAATGTGAATTAGGAAGACACAGTGAGCACTAAATGAATATGCTGGCATTACTCAGTCCTCTTCATGAGGCTGCAACCACTGTATATGTGTTTTTCTGCCTCAACTGACGGGCTCATCTGTTGAGAAAAGTCTTCTAAAGAGTCTTTTTGTATCCTGCTTGATATAGGCATGGACCAACATGGTGCTGACGGTTCTCAACCAGATTCAGGCCCTGCCAGACCAAACTTTCACAGCCCTACAGCCAGCGGTGTTCCCCTGTATCAGCCAACTGACTTGCCATGTGACAGACATCCGTGTCCGCCAGGCAGTACGGGAATGGCTGGGAAGAGTGGGCCGAGTTTACGATATCATCATTTAAACCTAGCTGTGCTCTCTTGCAAAGGGGAGAAGACATCCAAGGTATACAGCAAAGAAGTATTTGGGTTTCATTAATTGCCTATTTGTTGGTGATAATTTAAGAAACAGTGAGCTTGTCAATGTATATCTCTATCCACTTGAGACTGTGTGTCCTTCACTCACGCTAGCAAAGGAGGCAAAGCATGAGTGTGTCCAGGGGTGTCTGGAATGGCCCCAGAAACTGCCAGTAAATCAGGCTGGTACCTAAAGGGGTGATACATTTCAGTAGCCTCCATTTTAATTCAAATTTGCAACAGTGGGAGCCACAATAAACTGCAGCAGAACTTCCACATTTGCAATTAGCTGTGAATGCAACTGTTATCTGGATGTCAGACCAGGCCAGTAAGCCTATGTAACTTTTTTTTTTTTTTTAAAGTCAGGAAAAAGGTGGGGCTATAGGACATGTAAAAAGGTGACATTTGTTCAGGGTAACTTTCTTCCCCTTCTGAAATTAGCATGAGAGAGCAAAGCCAAATAAAGATCATTGTAGTAACTATATGCCTCACTTACTAGAGAACGTGGAAATTTATTTTGCTCTGAGAAGAGCCTTTGAAGTCTGGTCACATTTGGGATTGCTAATAAGTGACTATTAAAGTATTCCGGGTCTAAAACTGGTGAACCAAGCACAGACTATTAATCCTTTCATTGCTCTTGTGGAATATTGCTTAAAGAGAAATGGCACTGTCGAGCTGCCCTCTCAACAATGCTACCCTGGCTGCCTCTTCAGCTATGCCTACAGCTGATCATTTTTCCACATCTAATTCCTCCTAAGGGCAACAGGGAAGTTTGGTTTTCTGTTTCCTGTGAAGCTGGGGGAAGACACACCACAGAGCAAATACCAGCATGTACCAATATCCAGCATTCAACTAAACAGAGTAGAGATAAAGTGTTCCAGTTTAAGCAACACTGCAGCTAAGTTAAATTTCCAGTAGAAGCATAAGCTATGTTTGCTTATATAGAGCTGCTTTAGCCAGGAACACCCTTATCACCTTTGTTACTCTTAGCCTATCACTCCACATTGAGCTGAACCAAGAAGGAAAATAGTCTGAAAGGAAGGTATCTTTCTTGTTTCTCTCCCATTTCTTGTCTGCTGCTGTAAATAGAAGGGGATAGATCCTCATGGAGGTACATCCCCCCCTCTGTGCCGCACTCCTCTAGGGACTACTACAATTTGCTGATATTATTAAGGGGGAGGATGGATGTGTTGTCAAATACATATGTGATGCTCTTCACAGGAGACACAGCAAAGGGTTACCTTGCTGCACAAGTTATGTCACAGACACTGGGACATTCCATATCCTACTCCCATACTACATAATTTGCTGATTAGAAGTTGAAATAATTTGTTGAAAATGAGTTGATTTTAATCTTGGGTGATCCCTTAATGATGTTCTCCCAAGGCTTTTAAAATGTGCACACCAACTAAATATACAGCTTCAGTCCCTGCGCCAATCATCCTCAAACTGGCATCTCTTTAGATCAGGCCTGATTTTGCACAACTAGCTGCTTTTAGCATTTTAAAGCTAAAAAAACAGAGGGAACCAAAAGTCTCCCCTGAACAGCCATCACCCAAGCTGATGCGTTTACAAAGAGTCTGCCACTATCCTCCTGCCTTTTCCCTCCATTGCCCGCTTCCCATTTGTCACCTGCTAGGGAATATTTGTCCTGTAACTTTCTGTGGTATCAGTTACAGTTTCCTTTTCTTTCAAAGCTTCCCTTTGCTGAATTGTTTCAAGGGCATAAAAATTCCATAAAAACAACTCTTACTTACCACCTACCTTGACTTTATAAATGAGTAATTTAACAATTTTGTCAATTTTCCCCCAACAGTTTTAATACTTCCTTGGGGACAGGTAAGATTAGCCCTTGATCTATGGGAAAGTAGTAGCATCATTTGATTTCTGTTGCCATGTCTTTCTTACACATCTTTAGGTAGAATAAAAGGGTGGCTATATTTTTCATTAAAGTTTTTATTGCGCATCTATAGAGAACTGCTTTTAAAGCAGTACATTAATTAGGCAACAACAGAAATCAGAATAATAAACTGTATGCAAAACATACCGTTTTTCATTATGTATGCATTGAATGGATGCAGATCCTTGCTGTACTAATCTAAAACTAAAGCAAATCCCTAAATTATGTTGGAGAAGCAAAATTGATAGCAGTACCAACAGAATCACTTAGGACTCCAGAAGAGGGCCTAGTACCTAGGAAACACAGTGGTTATGTGTTGTGGTTGCAATACAAAATCCTTCTGTAAAACAAAGAAAAGCTCTAGGAGTGACAATACTACCACCCCCGCTCCCCCTCAAGCCCATGAACACAGCATAGCCTAGTGTTACTTGATCAGCAACCATCTTGACCCAAAAGATAATTTCATTTCAACTTTTTACACTACTAATACCATACTGGCAATGAGTAGATTTGCTATATTGCCATTGCCCTGTTTTAAACTTTGCCCTCCAAATTATGCACTAAGTGCCCATTGTCACCCTCAGTGCCTCCGCTCATTAACACCCCTCTGTAAGAGGTCATGAGTAACTGAGTAATTCCAGAAATGTAATTTAAAAGGTTGGGGGTGGGGGTGAAGGAGTCTTTGAAGCAGCAGGCTTTACATAAGCAAAGTTTAGCATGTGCTGCTCTTCCTTTTCCCCTCTATGTAAAATGGTAAGCAGGTAAGGAGAGCAGCCATGGCCACTTCAGGAACCATTAATCTGATAGGCAGCAGCTTTCTGATGCACCTCCAAAATATAAATAAATTAAAAAATTGAGTTTGTTCATCAGATTCTCAGCTATTTTTTTTTTGCTAGTTTAGCCATAGACATCTGCAAGCCCCAAAGTACAACACTAAACACGTGAAGTCGCAAGTTCATAGACCCGTGCAGTCTGTTTCATGCATACTTCATGCCAGCATGCTACCCGCAGGCCCCACAAAGCAAGCTTTTAGCCCAAAGGAAGGGTCTGCCAGAACAGTCCCAGGAAAAGGGTACTGGCACCAGCCTGCCCTAAGCTTCAGAAGGGGACTCCCCAACTCTGAACGCCCTAATCATGTCCAGCTGTACCACACTACAGCAGTTTCTCTGCTTTCCACTTGTGAGTGGGGAAGCACCACAGTCAGTAGCACAAAGTAGCCCTTGCATCCACATGTCTTTCTCATATAACCCATTCAAATCCTTATGTGTAGCCCCATAACATAATGCATAAGCTAACAGCAGCATATTACCAGCTTTACTGTTGAATCAGAACATTTGAGGCTTGAAAAACCAGAGTGTGTATTATAACCAGAGCAAAAAAAAGAGCAAGCTCAGACTAATGACCACATTCTTCTCTTTTCTTGCACTTACTTTTTTTTTTTGTCACAAATTTCTGTATTAGTTGGGTTTAATTTTTATTGAACTGGCCAGTTACTTTTAAAAATGGCTGGCCCATGATTTTTATTTAACTAACTAAACTGCTTTTAAAAAAAAAAAAAAAATGTGTGGTGGTTTGGCAGCCTTCTCAGGTACTAGAGCTGCACCTCTGCTGCCTTTGCCTAGTTCACACTGCCCTCCTCAGGGCCACCACAGCAATCAGAGGCAACAACATCGTATTTTAAAATCTTGCAGGCAACCGCTAACATAGAAAGTTGCTGTTGGCCAGCATCAACTACCTTTACGCGCATGGAACAGCTCACCACTGTGCAAATACTTAAAGCAGAAAAAAAGCAGCATGCTCATCAGGAAAGTGCTACTTTTCTTGTATAACAGGAGCAGGATTTGGCCCCAGTTCTGTCCATTGCATATGTTTGCACTTTATTCTGTAGTGTGAATATATGCAGATAGATAAATGAGACTATTGATGTGTTTATGTATAGATTCCTGTAGCACCAGTCACTGTCATACTTGGAGCATTCTGCATATTTACATAGCAATATCCACATTAGTAGTATATTTATCATGCTCTTTGAATATTTGTGTCAAATCAGTTATCAGTTGTTCTGATAACTTCCCCACAGTAGGGGGATAAACACTCGTGTGAGAATAACTGACTTAATTTAGCATCTAGAAAGAAGCATTAGGGAAAGATTTACATAGACCCGGGCAAAACTTTCCTTGTAAAACTCCAAGCACAGGCAACACAGCTTTTGCCTCATCACAGATAAAAAACTTCATGTCCTCTGGACTACAGCTGGCTCATGTCAAGGCCAAGCAGAGTTCACAGCCATGACTTGTGTGGTGCTCTGCCTTTCAATTTGAGCTGCAAGTTTTGTTTAAAACCTAAACCATACTGTAAAATTCACTGACAAATCCTCACCTGCCAAAGATGCAACCCCCACCTCTAAATACCTTGTATTACCATAAAAAATCTCCATCTGCACTTGAAATAGTAGCATCTCAGCGTTGGCACTCCACTGCAGAGCTCGGCACAGCACCCGTATGAAACCAAGGGGCAAATGAGTTAGCAAGTAGAGCAAGCCAGCTCTGTGTCCTGCCTGCACTTTGTATCTCTCTTCACAGCTTAGGCCCACACTCAAAGTGTCTAAGCTGTTGAAATCAGTGTGAGTTACATACCTGGACATCTTTAATGCTCAGGACGCAGTCCTTGACTCCTTCAATCCCTACATACAGTTTCACAAGTTCTCAGGAAAGGGGAAGTCCTGTACAGTTCTGGATGTCACCCTCTCTGCTGCTGTCTGCTATACACCTCCTGCTTGAAAAATCCACAAGAACCAGCACATATTCCCATGCAGCCCAGCACCACAAGACTAGAACCTTCACTTTTGCACAGATCTAGTTTTAACATGTAGAAGGCTGACCATAGCAAGCTGAAGTAATTTATTTCTACCTAGTTCATCTGTATAGAAGCTTATTCAGAAATTGAGCATGTGGTTTGGCTATTTTCACCTTTAGCAATCCATTCTAGAAATGCCATTATTCAGTGATAATTTTTTTGTGTGTGTGGGTGAATTAAAAACAAGTGAAGTGCTTTCTTTCCTTGCCCTTGCTTTTGTGAGGGTGTGTTAAGATTACGCTTAAGCAATTTACTCATTACTCCAGTTCTAGTCATTTCTGGGATGATCTATGTACAGTGATAATCATGGCATATGACATGAAATACAGTTAGGCTTTTTTCAATTTCTGATCATTCCACAATTGTTTGAAGAAATAATGCAATACCATCAATTAAAAAAAAAAGTTGGTGGTTTTTTTTTCAGTGTAAAAGGACCAAGTTACCATAGCACAGAAGCACAAATAAATATTGGATTTTATGCAATGTAGATTAGATAATAGCATCCAGCAGCTAGAGATCCCTCGTCACTGAACCTCGCTCTTTTGAGTAGAGCTTCTACAGGGATACAACCTAAGGGTCTCTTAGCAGCCCTCACCAGCAACACGCCTGGGACTCCAGGAAGTTGTACAGCTGCGAGGAAGAAATCAGAGCTCCACCTTCTATTGTTTCCACTAATCCCCCTCAGAACATATACTTTATATGTGACACTAACTGTATGATGTCATACTACACAAACAGCTTTGGCCAAATATGGAGTGCTGGCCATTTAAAAAGAAAAAAAAAAGCACATGGCGTAAGTATGCATCAGTCTTTTCACTTAGTGCTCAGAGGTCTCCAAGCTAAAAACTAAAAGCAGAGGGAAGAAGAAATGCCCTGATTCTGTGGATATCAGTGGCACTACACTGTATGATCCTGGATTAATGCAATAATGAGCTCACCTGTGGGACCAGATCCCTCAAATTTTCTTTATTTGTGGCAAATTCACAAGTTGAGGTTTGCTTACTCTCCACTGTCCCATTGAATCGGGGACCGAGTTTATGGAAGGCATTCTTTGTTAAGAAAGATGGCAACAGGATCTATTTCAATCCTTTTACCCCAACATCCCACTTTTCAAAAGTAGTTATGTACTTCCACAAATTTCATCTAAATACCATGTAGCACCAGGGCCCTATTTCCTATCCATGCATTTGGTTCATCTGGGGTGAAGCGCCATGCTTCCGTAAGAAGCAAGCTAAAACAAGAGAGCTGAGCTAGTGGAGAGGCACAGGTACACAGGTTCAAGCAAGGGACAAATATCACCTCCACAAGCAGGCTGTGGCTCCTGAGCCCCCTGCTCTGCAGAGGAAAGCAGGATTCGATACCAAAGGAAGAGCAGCCAGGAAGGGCAGAGTATAGTGGTGACAGAGCCCTGTACTGCATGCTGTTTGCTGGAGCAGATGGCAGCAAGAGATTGAAAAGTATGCAATGACAGCAGCGAGCACCTTCGTTCAGTTCCCCCCACTTCCTCTTCTCTCCCTCCCCATGCCTCACCTTTTTGTCATTATTTGTGAGACTGCAAACATACTTCCATGGGCCCTTCAACCAGAACTGAAAACCGAAAGCAAGCCAAAGGGAGCGGACCCTCCGTTTTGCCAAAGATCTAAGCCTTTCCTGTTCAAAATTAAAAAAAAAAAAATACAAAAAAAAAACAAACAACCAAAAAAAACCCAACAAACAAACAAAACAAAACCAAATTTTATTTCCATGATGATGGCTGCCATAGGAAGCATTTTACCACAAAACATGATTCCCAGGACTTCATCTCTCTAGCTGTATATTCAGGAGGATCCCAGATACTTTTTAAGAGAGACTAAATTGTCTTGTCAAGCAAGTGGGTACATTGGGTTTCCCTTCTACAGAGTTCATACCTAGCTGCAATTCCCTGGTCTCATTCATGTTTCCTCCCTCTACCTTTCTGCTTTCTGCTCTTCTTTAGAAAAGCACCTCCCCATGTCCACCACGTCCTGTTGTGCTGCTAGCTTTGTTTGGTCCTTGGGTGTCCAGTGGTCAGGCAGTCACTGTCAGCTGGCTTGAAAATTGTATTTTGTGTATATTTTATTCTGACTGAATTCTGAAATGGAAATATTTTAAAACAAAAATTATAAACTATTTATGTTGCTTGTGTTGTAGAATAAAGAAGCAAATGCAAAATAAATTATGCTTTGGTTTTGTCTAAAGGAAGTTATTTTACCGTTACTGATGAAGCAAAGGAGCAGAACTGAGAAAGGGCCTGAAATACTTGGTACATACCAGCAGGGACTGCAGTTTTCACAGGTGACCTGGGGCATTTAGCCACTTTGAACTGCTGGGGTTTTTTTTGGTGGGATCTGAGATCTGAACACTTTAACAAACGCCCTACACCACTCTTAGCCAGAGTTTGGGCCTGCAGGGGTGGAGAAGGATGAAGCTGCTAAGACAGCTAAAGGTACAAGTAGACACTATGCAGAATTTTGAAGCATCTAAACACATGAAGAATTTCTTCCTTCATTAAAATGAGGAAAATACTTTTTGCTTTGATTTCATTAGAGATGGAATTTAAAAAAAAAAAAACCAAACCAAAACACAACACAACAAAAAGTCATAGACATGGCAGAAAAGGCACCTACTTTCAATCACATGAATAACTTTGAAAACAGTTCCTAAAAGGTAACCTTAGGGATTGAGCTCTATAAAGTCCATCACATACCAAAATAACCACTTTACTGCCACTGAAATCCAGATGGTGCCTGTGCCACCACCACCCCAGCCTCCAGCTTGAAAGCCACTGCTTGTAAACACCTCCAGGAACAAGCAGTCATCACAGGACAGGGTCCCTCGGAGTGCTAGTTCACAGCCAGACTTTTGCGGGGGTTTTAAGCTAAGCATTCCCTGACCACTCAGTTTAGCTAGCACTGAAAAGGTGTTCCCAGTCTACAGGTGCATGCAAGCAGCATGGATGTGGCAGTGTTTCATCCCTCTAAAAAGCTCAACAAGGGCTCTCCCCATCACCTAAATCCCTCTTTTGATTAAAGTTGGATCAATGATCGCTCCTGCTGGAGAAAAACCCCTTAACTTAATGGAAATACTTAATGAAAACAGTAAATATTCTTCACTGCAGCCACACATGCTTCCATATGCAACCAAAATTTAGGTACAGAAGAAGAAAGGGTTAACCAGTACCCCTGTCAAAAGAATTGTCATGGGCCTCCCTGAAAGCAGAAGAGTTTCAGCAACAAGGCATAGCAGCATACAGTAACCTATAGCACCCCTGAGAGCACAGAGAGGTACCCTATCTGCAGCCCAAAGGCAAGCTTTCCACATAATCTCGAGAGTGAAAATGCAGCCAGCATTCCCACCTGGCCTTACTGGGATCTCGGCACAGGCTCCCATGCACTGAAGCAGCACAAGGTCTGGCCTTCAATGTCTGTTACACAACAGCCTCATCAGCATGAAGGTTAAGAGCAGATTACAAAACAACTAAATGAGGTTGTGATGCTTTAATAATCTTATGGCACTTCTGGCAAAACAGTGTGTTAAATCCCAACAGTTGGATCTAATTCCATTCCAGGAAACTACCTTCTGCTGCTCCACACATCTCATTTGGATCCCATTAGAAAGATTTTCATTTCCTCACAAACAGCATTCATTAATGTAAAACAGCAACTGAGTAAATACAGAAAGTACTGTTCCACTATTTCACTCACTCCTTACATGTACAAATTCCCAGCTGCCTTCTCACTTAACAGTGGGTCAGACTAGCACGGCTTCTGCTGCCACTGGTGTGAGAGGAAGAGGTCCACACAGTGGAAATGGTGAACTTTCTTTGTAGTTATATAGAAGACATTTGGGTTTCTTCCTTTGTTGAGGAACAAAGTGTTAAGAACACTTGCCAAAGAAAACAGGTGTCAACAAATATTTAAAAAAAAAAAAAAAGGGGGGGGGTGGGGGATAAACAACCACACCATTAAGTTTCAAGCATTGTCTCCCCTTCAATGGAGTCACTGAATTCATAAGCCAGATTCCAGAACAGGATGCAGGAGAGGCCATTTAATGCATTGCTTTGTAGGCAAAATTTAACAGATTGCTTTTGGTTTTGTTAATTGACCAGTGATGAAAAATTCCCGTAGAAGTTCTTGACAAACATATTTAGCAGAAGAAAGTTATCATGGTTCAGTTTTGAAAGGCTGACTTCTAGGTCCAGGAAGGTCAGCTCCCTCCAGAGCCTACCACAAGTCAGACCCCCAGGAGGCTTAGAGGAGGAACAACACCCACCAAACCATGCAAAATCACACATTCTCTCAACAGCTTTGGCAAAGCTCTTCCTTCCTCTGCCATTACAACAAGTGCCAAAGATTGGTGCAGGGACATCAAGTTACCAGTCTCCC